>JAGTTF010001276.1:0-19463 GCA_019095985.1 Streblospio benedicti | reverse complement strand
TGGCGATAAGACCTATTCACCCGCCCAAATTGGGGCTTTGTCTTACAAAAGATGAAAGAAACTGCAGAAAGTTATTTAGGTCATGAAATAACCGAAGCTGTAGTTACTGTACCAAGCTTATTTTAATGATAGCAACGTCAGGCTACCAAAGATGCTGGGAAAATAGCCGGCTTAAATGTTCACGTATTATCAATGAACCAACTGCAGCTTTTTTGGCCTATGGTTTAGATAAAAAAAACTGATCAAAAAATAGCTGTCTTTTGATTCAGGTGGAGGTACCTTTGATGTTTCAATACTAGAAATAGGTGATGGTGTTTTTGAAGTATTAGCTACCAATGGGGGATACCCATTTAGGTGGTGTGAAGATTTTGATGTCCGCTTAATGAATTATTTTGCTGATGAATTTAAAAAGAAAATGGTATAGACATCAGAAGTGATAAAATAGCTTTTACAAAGGTTAAAAGAAGCTGCAGAAAAGGCTAAACATGAGCTTAGCACTAATGAAACTTCAGTAAACCTCCCTTTATTACTGCTGATCAAAATGGACCTAAACATCTAAATTTAAATTTAACCAGATCTAAAACTAGAACAAATAACTAGTGATCTTATAGAAAGATGTATACCTCCAATGAAAGCTGCCTTGAAAGATGCTAATGTTGATGTTAGCGATATATCAGAGGTAATTTTAGTTGGCGGAATGACTAGAATGCCTAAGGTTATTGAGGTAGTAGAAAAAATATTTGCAAGAAACCACACCGTGGAGTTAATCCTGATGAAGTTGTGGCTATTGGCGCAGCCATTCAAGGCGGTGTTTTTAAAAAGGTGATGTTAAAAACGTATTATTACTAGATGTAACACCACTATCTTTAGGAATTGAAACACTAGGTGGGGTAATGACTAAATTAATAGAAAGAAACACAACAATTCCTACTAAGAAAAACTCAAGTATTTTTACAGCTGCTGATAATCAGCCAGCAGTCAGCATTCATGTATTACAAGGAGAAAGAGAGCTATCTCAAGATAACAAAACTATAGGCCGCTTTGAGTTGGTAGGCATTCCTCCGGCTCCAAGGGGGAGTCCCACAAATAGAAGTTACCTTTGATATTGGATTCTAATGGAATAATCCACGTATCAGCAAAAAGATATGGGCACTGGAAAAGAACAAAAATAAAAATAACTTCATCTAGTGGTTCAACTGAATCAGAAATTGAAAAAATGGTTAAAGATGCTGAAAAATACGCAGCTGAAGACCAAGCTAAAAGAACTGATAGAAACAAAAAATCAAGCTGATAACTTGTGCTATAGCTCAGAAAAACATTACAAGACAATAAGGGATAAATTTGAGGAAAGTGAACAAAAAAAGAATTACAAGCAGCTATAGATAGTTTAAACAGCTAAAGAAACTGATGATCTTAATGATATCAAACAAAAGTAGAAGAATTAACTAAAGTTGTCCAAAAATTTGCTAGCAAGCTATATCAAAATGATAATGCTAATAATGAGCAAAACCAAAATAATGCTAGTACAGACGATAAAAATAGCAAGCAGGCAGATGCTGATAAAAATCAGATAGTAAGGATGATGATGATCAAACAATCATTGATGCCGATTATGAGGATATTAAAAATAGTTGATGATTACATTTTATTAACTATATATATCCTATGAAAATTATTATACAGTTTTAGGGTTATTCAAAGATGCTTCTTCCTTAAGATATAAAAAAAGCTTATCGTAAAATAGCCCTAGACTGTCATCCTGATCGTAACCCCCCAATAAGGAAACTGAAGAAAAATTTAAAGAAGCTAGCGAAGCTTATAATATTTTATGTGATGAGCAAAAAGAGCTCAATATGATAGAATATATAGTGCTCATAATTATAGTATTCCTAAAAGCATGTCAAAAAGTTTTCTTTTTTTCATGCTATCCATTCCACTGGTTATATTAGGGTACTAATAATAGCAGTAAGTTTAATCATCAGAATTTTAACACCAAAGAAAATATTTGATAACAAAATTAAAATTGGACTAATAAAAGAGACTATTAAGTGCTTGGGGTTAGCCGTCAAGCAAGCAATGAGGAAATAAAAAAGCCTACCGCAAAATAGCATTAAAATATCATCCTGACTGTTCTCCTGGTGATAAAAAAGCTGAAGATCTTAAAGAAGCTGCTGAAGCTACGAGATCTTCTATCTGACAGCAATAAAAGGCTCAATATGATCAATTTGACACGCTGGCGCGTAAATATTGGTAGTGATTATGACCCTTTCCAGTCTATGTGCTTCAGATATTTTTCGTGAACATTTGGCGATTTTGAGGATTTTTTGATTTTACTCAAAATAGCCGCAATATAAGGCGTGGAGAAAGAGGGCAGGGACCTGAAATTCAACCTAGAATTAACATTTGAACAGGCGATTTTTGGCATGGTACTGACATCAAAATACCAAAATTAACTATTTGCAAAAATTGTGATGGTAGTGGTGCCAGATCTGCTGAAGATAGAGTTAACTGCCCTGATTGTCGGCAGTGGTAAAATTTATGCTCAACAAGGATTTTTTTCAAATGACTACTATCTGCCATAGATGTAAGGGTAGCGGTCATATAACCAAAAGAAACTGTCTGAATTGCTCTGGTTCTGGTCGTGTTGAACAAATGGCTACTGTGAACATAAAAATACCTCCTGGTGTAGATAACGATATGCGTCTAAAAATTAGTGGCGAAGGTGAGCCTGGAATAAACGGTGGTCCTCCTGGTGATTTATAATGTTTTAATACATGTTAAGGAACATAAAAATTTTTAAAAGAGCTGGTACTGATTTGCATTGTAGCATCCCTATATCTTTTTACACAGGCTTTGGGAACAACTATTGAGATACCTACTTTTAGACGGAACAACAAATTTAAAAATACCTGCAGGCACGCAAAATAATCAGATATTTCGTTTAAAAACAAAGGCGTACATAGCATTAATGACCGTCAGCGAGGTAACATGCTAGTGAAAATTACCGTAAAGTACCAGTTAATTTGAATGCTGAGCAAAAAAAGATGCTGGTTAATTTTCAAGATAGTTTAAATAAAAGCCTCTACCCCCTTTATATAGCAAGTATTTAGAGAGCATAAAATCATTATTTAGTAATATTGATAACTAATGTTTTATACATTAAAGCTGCTATTTGCTATACTGATAACACTAATATTTGAACTATTTTTTTGTTGGGCAATTTTAATACCTTTATCCTATAAAATAAAATTCATCAAACCAGTCGCAACCATTTGGGCCAAAACTCTCATCATAATTTTAGGTTTAAAAGTTCAGGCTTATGGTTTAGAAAAACGTTCCTAAAAAAAGAAAGAGGCTTTTTTATCATTGGGTGCAATCATCAATCTTTTATTGATATACTATTGTTTGTAACATTTTTAAAAACGGATGTTTTTAATGAAGTCTGCTTTATTATGGACTCTTTTTGATGGGGCGGATACCCGAGCGAGCCCCTCACTATTAACCGCAGTGATCATCGCAGCCACTTACAAGTTATCAATAAAACAGTCAAACTCAGCCAACAACATAGTGCTTTACACGTTTTCCTGAAGGCACACGTCGCAAATCCGTCAAATACAGCCTTTTAAAAAGGAATGCTAGTAATGGCCTATAAAAAAAAAAATGTTAATCTTACCTAGTGGTATTTGGGGAACACATTTAATACTAGGAAAAAAAAATTTTAAAATTAAACACTAAACAACCAGCAGCACATAGTAGGACAAATAATCAACCCCTAACTTATTTGATAATGTAGAAGATTTTATAAATCACACCAAAAAACTGTTACTCAACTAGCCCTACAAAAGCAAAGAGCGCTGTCAAAAAATAAGTTAAAAATATTCTTTATATTACAAAAAACACTTATTTTGCCGCATTACCAAAAGGATAAAATTGACAAAAAATTGATTCATAATTATCACAATATATACTATGACCTTAAAAGTTGGTTATAGTTGATACATATTATACACTTATGAATGATTTTTATAGCACTTTAAATACTAAATTGGGGTATTGCATCTTTATCACTGACAGTAAAAAAGTAAAAAATTTGTATTTATCAAACTAAAAATAAGCTTAGCTCCTAACAAACAATTGCCATCAATTATGCTAGAACTTAAGCAACAGTTACAAGAATACCTAAAAGGAGACCGCAAATTATTTTAATGTTAGCATAGATTTGCAAAGGAGACCCTAAATATATAAACCTGTGGGAAACATTAACTAAAATGGGTATGGGCAAACACTTAGCTATAAAAAATTAGGCCAAAGTGTCAATCCTAAGATGGGTCCCAGGCAAGTAGGTCATGCTATGGCCATAAAACCCAATAGCAATCATTGTTCCTTGCCATCGTATCATTGGTAGTGATAACAAGCTGCATGGCTATGGTGGTGGCTTTAATGCTAAAAAAATTCCTATTAAATTTAGAGAGTAATCATACACCGATAACTGCTGATTAGAAAACTAATCAAGATGCAAATAGATGATGATAAGGATAATAATTAAGGCCTGCCTCTATATTAATTTGGTTTTAGTCGCTGTAGCGCCTTATTATTTTGTAGCAAAAATAAATCATACATATCTTGATAATAGAACTTTTGCTATAGGAGATCATCTTCATAGTTTAGGTAAAAACTATAAATAATTGCTTTAACACCTGTTAGATAGAAATCATTTTATTATTGTGCAGATGTCTTTTAACCATAAAAAGGCAAAGCACTAAGTTTTATAAAACCAGTAGCGCATCAACTGATCATAAATACCTTTATCATCTTCCATACTAGCTAATTGATCCATATATAACTATATTATCAGAGCGCACACTCAGTAGTCATCACATTTCCCTTTGTACAGTTCTAAACGGACTTGACCACTAACTGACTGTTGCGATTGTTTAGCTAAAGATCTCAATAAATCCATTTGAGGGCTAAACCAAAACCCATTATAAACCAAAAGCTGCAAAACGGGGCATCAACATAGTCTTTTTAAGCTGTATTACATCCGCAGTTAAACAAATAGATTCAATTTGATTTGATGTGCATGTAATAAAATAGAAGCCAAGCGTGATTCATAAACACCACGGATTTCATACCTACAAAACGAGATTCAACTAAATCTACTCTACCTATACCATTTTCAGACCCTATATCATTTAATCGCTGATATAACTCCACTTCTGGATAGGGATTTCCCATTTAAAGCTACTGAATGCCTTTTATCAAATTCAATATTCAGGGTGCTCAGTCTTATCTGAGATTGTTGTGAGATTTGGTACGCATAAACATATCCTCATCTGGTTTTTGATAAATATCTTCTAACATACCTGCTTCATAACTAATATGCACAAGATTTTCATCACTACATGGTTTGTTAGGACTAGCGCTAACTTCTAAATTATATTTATTAGCATATTCTAATAGCTCTTTACGACCAGGATACTGTTTATAAAAATCTTTTATTTTCCAAGGTGCAATAATTTTTATATCAGATTTAAAACTAAGATAACCAATTTCAAACCTAGCTTTGATCATTGCCTTTACCTGTAGCACCATGAGAAACGTACTCAGCTTTATGTTTAGCAGCAACTTCAATTTGTTTAAGAGCAATTAATGGTCTAGCTAAGGCCGTTCCTAATAAATAAATACCTTCATACTGGCATTCATCATTAAACTAGGCCAAATATAATCATTAACTAGCTTTCCTTTTTTTACATCCAATATTCTACCGCTATCGTTCCCCCGAACTCACAGCTTTATTACGTAAGGCCGACCAATCTTTAGCTTGCCCTAAATTCAAGCATAAAGCTATAACCCATAAGACTGCTGGTGCAACCTAGTGTAAAATAACTGTGGTGAAACGTAAACCTCCAGAGTAAGCTAGTACAATTTTTTTTAGTCATAGTTTTAAATTAATTAAGGTTGATTAATAACAATATATTAAATAATATTAAGTATTGCTATATTATGCCTGATTATAAGATAAATTTGTACGCATTTATCATTTAGCAAATTAACAATAAAATATAAATATTTGCCAATGAACATTTATAAACTTTTTTTTTGCTTGCTGATATTAACAATAATATCCTGCGTTCATAATGAACCAGAACCAACTTCATTAAAAAAGAAATACTATGAAATAGCCTAAGAGAATCAGAACAAAAACTTCAAAAGGCTTTTAATGCTCTAGTGCTATTAATGACTATCCTACTACTAAGTATTCTGGTTACGCTTACGCTGCGTATTGCAGAAAATTCATTTAACTCTCTAACTTTAACTAAATTTCAAGATGATATAGAAAAAGCAAAGGCAATACTATCAAAACAGCTTTTTAATCACTAATAAACCACTTTTTAGAGCCTTATGTTCTTAATCGACTAACCCAAATTGCCTATATTCTAGTCATGATTTTTGTAAAAGGGACAGAAGCTAAACAATATGATGATGTCTTACAGATATTTAACAATTTCAACTGTTATATCCAGACAGCATATATTTTGATGAAATAAAAATATTTTGCTAAATTTAGTGGTGATAAATTAGTTGAGTATGAACATGCCGTAGGCGATTGGTACTTCAGCAGAAAAACTATATGATGCAGCAATCAATAGGTATATATATATAAGCACTAATTTTCCCTGACTATCAAAAAACAAGGAAATTGCTAAAAAAATTAATAGAAGCTTACTAAATTAATTTTCAAACCACAAATGGCTGCTAATATGAAGAATCATACACAAAATTTATCCTTAACTTAAAAAAAAAATATTCTTTATAGTCATGGATTATTGTTATGGCATACTGATTACGTTAATGCTAATGACAGCAACAGCAATAATAACCAGCAACAAATTGTTGATTTCAATGATATTCAAGATCCTGATTTATTAGCCCCCAGATCCCTACGCAAACTGACAACGACCCCTTGGGCAAACTCTTTATACCGCAGAGCTTATCAATTATATAGTAAATTAGATTATAAAAACGCTTTTGCAAACTTTCAATGATTTTATTGAGCAATATCCTAAAAAGATCATTTAGTCGTAAATAGTTATTACGTTATAGGATCAATATATTTTGAAATAAAGCAATTTGATTTAGCAGAACAGGCTTTCCGCTATCCTGCAAAAATTTTGACCGTCAAGAAAAAGAAATAGAAGTTAAGGCTATAGCTAGTATTTTTATGCTAGGTTAATAAATGAGCAAAAAAAAAAATAACCCTAAGTCGTTATTACTTTTATAAAGCACAGATCCCCTACCTTATAGCAGCTATGCTCAGTTAGCTAAAGAAAAACTTGGTTGACAAATTAATATGGTTATGATACTGATACCATTAGTTTGTTAAAAACTTTGGTTAACTCCTAATTTAGGGCCTTTAAAAAACTCCTTAAGAAAATAAATCCTATTACAGAAGTTTTCAAAAATAAATTATGCCCAACTAGTAAATGATTTAAAATTAAAACCAGCAGTAGCCATATTCATAGTAAATAATGACGAAAAAAATTTAAGAAAAAAAGTTAGCACTGATAAAACATCATCAAGTTAAATTAGTTAGTATTATCGATGATTTTTATCCACAGGTTTTTAAAAAGAAATCTATGCTCCTCCTATACTATATTACAAGGAAATTTTTTAAATTTCGTACAAAAAGCCGTGCAAAGTTAGTATAGTAGGTTCACGTCATTCTTCAGTTTATGGACAACGAACAACCAGACAACTAAAGAGCTTCAACAACTGTGATCCTAAAATATGCATTATTTCAGATTAGCCTTAGGCATTGATGGCTGTGCTCACCAAAGTGCTATAAATGAAAAATACAAACTATTGCTGTAATTAGGCAATGGCTTAGCTTCAATTATTCCTTATCAGCATAAAGCTTTAGCTGACCAAATTATTAATCAAGGTGGTGCTATTGTCTCAGATTTTTCTATGCTCACTAAACCTCTAGCGGCCAACTTTCCAATGCGTAATAGAATTATCAGTGGATTGAGCCATTGTAATTGTAGTGATTGAAGCACATCAAAAAGTGGTTCCCTAATCACTGCTAAATATGCCTTTAGAAACAAGGCCGTGAAGTCTTTGTAGTACCTGCTAATTTAGATAACAAAACTTTGTGGGTCTCTAAATTTGATTTAAAAAATAACGTAGCTGTATTTTAACCTCGGCCAATGATATTATTGAAACCTTGGATAGTAAATTCAATTTACCAGCAACAGCTAAAAAAAATGATTTTACTACCAACACCAATGACGATAAATACAATGAAGAGAATATATTAAAAATTGATACTTTATCCAAGATAGAACAAAAATTATTAAAATCTTAGTTAAAGAGAATGCTAGCATAGATGGTTTAACTGCTATCTTGCAAATTGAAGCCTCTAAAATAATGCCTGCCATGGTGGGTTTAGAATTAAATAATTTAGTAAGCTGTGATCAGTATGGTTTTTTATAAATTAAAATCTAACCTACTAATCGATAATAAAGATATATAAAATATATACATATTAACCTTTTTTTAAAATGAATGCCAAAATTTTGGGGGATAATAAATCTTAGCCACAACTCATTTTATAAACCGTCTGCATTCAAGGATATAAAACAGGCTGCCCAACACGCTAAAAGGCTAGTTATGGATGGAGCTTATGCTATAGATATCGGGGCTCAGGCTAGTAATCCAGATGCTAAAAATCACTAGCCAACAAAATTAGCAAAGCTAATCCCCTTAATAAAAGAGTTAAAGAAAATGATATTTTAGTATCTATAGATAGCTTTTGAGCGACAAACTCAACAAGAAGTGTTTTATCACAAGGCATAAATTTTATTAATGACATTCAAGGATTGGGGTAGAAAAAATCACCCCTGATGTGTTAAATAGTAAGTGTAAAATAATAATTATGCATTCATTATTCAACAAGAAGGAATAGCTGATAAAAAAAAGATTTGTGAGGGCTGATAAAATAATAGACAGTATATATAACTTTTTTGATCAAAGATTAGCAGAACTATTCAAAAAAGGTTTATCTGCAACTAGGCTCATATTAGATCCTGGAATGGGATTTTTTCTAGGGGCAGATCCTATGGCCTCGGTAAAGGTATTAAAAGAGCTGACAACTATCAAAAAAAGTATAAAATGCCGATACTGATATCAGTATCTAGAAAATCTTTTTAAGAAATATAACCAATAGCAGTTTAGAGCAATCTTTAGCTCCAACTTTAGCTGCTGAATTATTTTGCTTAATTAATGATGTTGATTATATAAGAACTCATGATGTAAAGTCTGTAACAAGTGTTTGGAAAATGTGGCAATCATTGACAATATCCTAACTTATTACCTATTATAAGCTATGAGTAATGTAACATTAATTAAAATAGGTTGTTTTGTTGATAAAAAATGAACCAAGAAAATGAAAAGCTCGATAATAGCACCATTATGGAGGATGATGCCAGAAATATAGATTTAAACGACAAACTTAAATCTATAGAACTGCTGCTAAGCAAGCTCAACCAAATAGGTGTAGCCTTGTCTATCGAAAAAGATATTAGCATTTTGATGGAAAATATACTAATAGCAGCTAAAGATATAACTAATACTGAAGGTGGTACAATTTATATATTTGATAATAAAAAAGAAAGAGCTAAAATTTGAGATTATGATCAATGATGTTCTTAAAACTCATTTTGGAGGATCTGGAACAGTAAAACCACCTTTTCCTACTCTACCTGTTTTTAAAGAAGATGGTTCAGTTAATGAGAATCTGGTAGCAGCTTATGTAGCTGGAAATAAGGTTAAAGTTAATATCAAAGATGCTTATACCGTTAAAGGGTTTGACTTTAGTGGAACTAAAAAAGTTCGATGAACGTACTGGCTATCGTTCTAGATCTTTATTAACTTTCCCCATGATAGATGCTAAAAACCAGCTGCTAGGAGTATTGCAGCTAATAAACCCTCATGATAAAAATGGCAAAATAAGGTATTTTTTAATAGTTTTGATGAGGAAATGGTAGAACCTTAGCCTCTCAAGCAAGCGTAGCTTTAAAGCAACAGATTGCTACTTGATGAAACAAAAATCTGTTTGAATCGATGATCAAAATGATCAATCTGGCACTTGATGAAAAATCACCCTATACCAATGAACACTGTCAAAGGGTGCCAATATTAACTATGATGATTGCCGAAGCTGTATCTAACTACAACAAGAAAAACAAAAGATAGTAAATTACAAGATTTTAACTTAGATGAGGATGGCAAAGATGAATTACGCATAGCTGCCTTATTACACGATTGTGGGAAAATTGTCACCCCAGTACATGTTATCGATAAGTCCAAAAATTGCAGCTTTACAAGATGGGATTGAATTAATTAAATCTCGTGCTGATACAATCTACAAAGAATTAGAACTACGATATAGCAAACATTCAGTCCGAGCTGAATCTCTATTTATGGAAAGAGTCAAGCAATTAAAACTTGATGTAGAATTTATTGAAATGTGTAACTTCGGCACAGAAAATCTATCTGACGAAAATATAGAAAGAATTAAAAAGAATTGCTAAAAACTTGGACCTATAAAGACAGAAATGATAATATATGCCACCTGATAACTCCTGATGAGGAGAAAATTCTATCTATCAAAAAAGAGGGACGCTATCTGAAAGTGAGCGCGATATTATTAACAATCATGTAACTGCTACTATCAAGATGCTAGAAAGCCTGCCTTGGCCAGATAATCTTAAAAATGTTCCCAGAATATGCTGGAGGGCATCATGAAAGGATGGATGGCAAGGGATACCCTAAAGGTTTAACAGGGGGATCAAATGTCTATACCAGCTAGAATCATGGGAGTTGCTGATGTTTTTGAAGCCCTCAGTGCCTCTAATAGACCTTTATAAGTCACCTAATAAGCTGAGTGAGTGTCTAGGAAGTTATGGGTAAAATTGTTAAGGAAGGGCATTTAGATCCAGACATATACGAGGCCTTCGTTCAAGAAAAAGTTTATTTAAAGTATGCCAAGAAATACCTTAGAGAAGCACAAATAGACCTAGGATAATAGTAAAATAAATGATAAAATAAAGCTGTTTTGTTTATAAAATTTATATTGCTAATTTTTTTATTCCATACAATGTAATTACAGGTATATTGATTAGTAAATAAATTATTTATTATAAAATATACTGTAATCATCACATTTCTATATTTAAAAACAATCTTTTTTTCCTTATGGAACAAGAGCTTATAAAATCTTTTGTACTGGCGTTATGCCGTTAAAAATTTGATCCTACAAAAAAAAAAAAATAGAACCATACCTAATTGATAAAATAGCAGATTCCATCAGGCTAAGCCCTTCTTTTTTGGTTTGCAAGCTTGGAATTTAGTTATCATTGGCAATCAAAATCTTAAGAAATCATTGTTTGACTATGCCATTCCTCAAAAACAAGCCTTAGATTGTTCTCATTTGTTTGTTTTTCAGCAAAAAAAAAGTTATTGATGATGAATATATAGAAGCTTTCACAGCCGCCAAGGCAAAAACCCAAAACTTAAGCATAGAAGCAACTAATCGCATAACAAACTTCTTAAAAAACAACTCATAAATAAAGATCCACAGCAACTAAAAATTTGGCTAAGCAATCAAGTATATATAGCCTTGGGAGTATTAATTTGTGCAGCCTCATTATATGGAATAGATAATTGCCCTATGGAAGGATTTTCAAAAGAAAATCTTGACGAACACCTAGAATAAAAAATAATCTATTTACATCAACTGTTATTTGTGCACTTGGATATCGGCTGCCAACAGATACAGAAGGTAATATTGCAAAAATTCAGACGTTGTCAAAAAAAACTAATTACTAAGCTATAACTTTTTAAACAATTATCAATAATTACATTAATATTTAACTAACTACTATGTCAAAATTAGGAATATTTTACGGGTCAACTACCGGTAATACTGAGCATATCGCCAAAGAAATTCAAAAGAAACTGGGGCCGATAAAGTCGATGTTTTTGATATTGATGGAGCTAATATTGAGCAAGTCAATAAATATCAAAACTTAGCTTTTGGTATACCTTACATGGGATAGGCGAACTCCAAGAAGATTGGGTGAGCTGGATAGATAATATGATAACCCGAAAATGGAGTTAGCTAATAAAAAAATTGCTGTTTTTGGTGCTGGAGATCAAGATGGCTACCCAGACACTTTTGGTGATGCTATTGGTATTTTATATGATAAACTAGTTGCTAGGGGAGCTTTGCCAGTAATAGATAAATGGCCTATAGATGATTATGAGTTTGAAGAATCTAAAGGACAAAAAGGAGACTTTTGTAGGAATGTTAGTTGATGATGATTCACAGCCAGAGCTATCTGCAAAAAAGAATAGAAAAAATGGGTAGACTAGCTAAAAAAAGAGTTCGGATTATAAATAACAATAATATTCAAAATATTATAGGGAAATATCATAAATAATGGAAAAAGCAATTATCATTGGTTCGGGGCCGGCAGGCTATACCGCTGGTATTTATCTAGGAAGATCGTTAATAGAACACACTATTATAACTGGCTTTTAGAACCAGGGGGGCAATTAACCATTACCACCACAGTAGAAAATTATCCTGGCTTTATTGAACCAATTAATGGGCCTAAGCTAATGGAGCAAATGGCTGAACAGGCTAAGGTTTATGGGTCAAAAAATTATTAATGATCATATTGTTAATTTTGAACCTCTGCCTAATTATAGTTTTGAACTAACCGGTGCTAGCGGCAAAAAAATATCACAGTAAAGCTGTTATTGTGGCAACTGGATCTAGTGCAAAATGGTTAGAGTTTGCCATCAGAACAAGAATATAAAGGGTTTGGGGTATCAGCTTGTGCTACCTGTGATGGTTTTTTTTTTAAAAGGGCAAAGATGTAATTGTAATAGGAGGGGGCTAATGCTGTAGAAGAAGCTATTTTTTTTGGCTAATCTTTGTCAATCAGTAACTATTGTTCATCGTGGGCAAAAACTGCGTGCTGAACCAATTTTAAAAGAACGTTTAAATAACTTTAACAATGTTAAGGTTCTGTTTAATAAGGAGTTAAAAGAACTGTTGGGCAAAGATAATCCTAAAACAGCCTTCACAGGGCTATTATTGTTGATAACCAGACTGGTGATACCCCAAAAAATAAATTGTAGCGGTTGTTTTATAGCAATTGGGCATACCCCTAATACAAAAATTTTTGCCAACAAGTTAGAACTTGATAAAAAAAGGTTATATTGCTGTAAAATACCCCCTTTAGTCCAGAAACATCCCAAAAGGGGTCTTCGCTGCTGGCGATGTTCAAGACTCAAAATATCGTCAAGCTATAACAGCTGCTGGATCAGGCTGCATGGCTGCTATAGAAACAATTAACTATTTAAAATAACGCTAAATAAAAATGAAAAAAAAAAAAATGCTTTAAAACACTGTTACTAGCTTTCATCCTTTTCTTTTGCTAATAAAAGCACTTGGGCACAGTTTAGAAGAAAAATAGCCATTGTAAACATGCAGTATGCTTTGAACAATTCAGTTATAGGCCAACAATCTAAAAGCTAAAATTGAAGAGAGAATTAAATCTAAAACTGAATTCAAAGCGAAGAATCTTTTTAATAGCATTAAAGAAATCAACAATGGCTTGCTTAACGATAGCGCTAAACAAAAAATATCGGAGTTTAGAAGAAAAACAAAATCAGTACTTGAATGAACGTCAAAATACAGATGTTGAATTACAAAAAAGCTTGAGCAAGAATTTACCACTAGGGTGTTTAATGAGATCAAACAGTAATCGAGGATTATGCTAAAAACAAATAAGTATGATTTTATACTTGAAAACTCATTATATAGTGCCTTATTGTATAGTAAATTTGAGGATATTACTGAAGATATAATTAAAGAATATGACAGAAAGAATATAGCTAAGTAAATAAAAATAAAAAAACAAATAAATATAAAAACACAAGTGAGTACAGCTGTTAATCTTAACTTAGAAGCAGTTAAGCAACTATTACCGCATCGTTATCCTTTTGTTTATTGATCAGGTAATAGAGTTAGAAAAATGAAATACTGCTTAGCACAAAAAAATGTTTCAGGATTAGAACCATATTTTGCTGGTCATTTTCCCTTAAACCCCATTTTCCCTGGGGTTTACCAAATTGAAGCAATAGCCCAAACAGCAGGTATAGCCTTATCTTTATCAAAAAATGATTACCCTGGAATTCCAGTATTAGCAAAAGTAAATTCAGCCCGCTTTTTAGAAGAAAAGTTGTGCCTGAGATATTTTATTAATTAAAGCAGAAATAATAAATTTAAAATCATCTATCGCTATAGTAAAGGGAGTGATAAAAATCTTATAACTACAAACAAGAAACCCAGATTGTTAGTGATTCTGAGTTAATTTTATCAATTGGTAATTAGCAATTAATATGGCTAACATCCATCCCACTGCTATAATAGATAAAAGAGCAAAAATAGGCCGTAATGTAAGCATAGGGCCTTATTGTGTTATTGATGGGCCAGTAGTATTGGCGATAACTGCCAATTATATAATCATGTTTCTATTATGGGCAATACTGCGATTAGTCATGATTGTATTTTTGGCCTTTCTTCAATTGGCGGCGATCCTCAAGATTTAAAGTTCCAACAAGAAGATTCTATATATTAGAGATTGGGCATCATTGCACATTTAGAGAATGTTGCACTATAAATAAGGGGACACAGTTAGGTGGTAATATTACTAAAATAGGTAACCATTGCTTAATAATGAGTTGCTGCCATATAGCCCATGATTGTATTGTTGGTGATAATGTTATTATGGCTTCTTTTAGTGGCTTATCAGGTCACGCCCAAGTCGGCAATTATGTCACTCTAAGTGCTTATGCTGTAGCTCATCAAAGAATTAAAATCGGTGATTATACTTTGGTTGGTTCAGCAGCAAAGGTAAATATGGACGTTGTGCCTTTTGTGATTGTAGCTGGAGAAAATAAAGCTAAGGTTTTTAAAATAAATTTAGTTAGATTACAACGCTGTAAAATTGCCCAAGCTGATATAACAATCATTAAGGATCTATTTAAAATATTTTTTTCCGTTCCAAGAATACTAAAGATCAGGCATTAAAGATAATACATAGTAGATACCCTCACAATCATTATGCCCTAAAATTTGTTGATTTTATCATTAATAGTAACAATGGGATAATACATTAATAAGATTTAAAATACTATAATTATGAAGATTATTTTTATTAGTGGGGGGGTCATTTCATCTTTAGGTAAAGGAATAGCTGCCGCTAGTATTGGCAGTCTAATCAAGAATCGTGGCTATGAAATAGATATCTTAAAGATGGATCCATACGCATTAATGTTGATCCTGAACTATGAGCCCCTTTCCAACATGGAGAGGTTTTTGTAACTGAAGATGGCTATGAAACAGACTTAGACCTTGGCCACTATGAAAGGTTCACCAATATAACTACTTGCAAAGAAAAATAACTTTACTGTTGGCAAAATATACGAACTAATAATTGCCAAAGAAAGACGAGGTGATTTTTAGAGAAACAGTACAAGTTGTCCCCCTTATGTCACGAAATCAAATAAAAGATTTGATAATAGATTTGGCTGATAAAACAGAAATTTTAATAGTTGAAATAGGTGGCACTGTCGGTGATATAGAATCTTTACCCTTTTTAGAAGCAGCTAGACAAATCAAAACAAACTTTAGGTAATCAAAACTCAGTCTATATCCACCTTACTTTAATTCTTACTTTGCCAACAGTTCAAGAAATCAAAACTAAACCGACACAACATAGTGTTGGTAAATTAAGGGAAATAGGCATTCAACCAGATATCATTATGTGCCGTAGTGTGAAGACCAAGCCCAGCGGACAAAGATAAAATATCTTTATTTACTAGCGTTAAAAAAGAAGCGGTGATAACGGCTAAAGATATAGATTTTATTTATAAAATCCCTATACAACTAAAAAATGAGGCCTAGATAAACTAATATTAGAAAACTTGAAACTGGATTTAGGCAATGAAAATAATGTTGAAGATTGGCAAAAAGTTATATCAACAACATTTAAGATCTACAAAGACAATAAACATCGGAATTTTAGGCAAATATACTATTCAAAAAGATTCTTATACCAGTTTAAATGAATCCCTACAACATGCTGCGATTGACCAAAAATTAAAGCTCAAATTACATTACTTTATCAGCAGAGTCTTTTTGAATCAGAAGACACAAAGATCAGGCAATTAAACAGCTAAAACAAATGCAGGGTATAGTAGTACCTGGTGGTTTTGGCTCTAGAGGTTTAGAAGGAGTAATTACAGCAATCCAAATAATCAGAGAACAAAATATCCCCTTTTTTAGGTATTGTTTAGGGTTGCAATACGCAACTATTGAGTTTGCTCGTAATGTATTGGGTTTAAAAGATGCAGACTCTATGGAAATGAATAAACATACAACCAATCCAGTTATTGCCCTTATGAGAGAAACAAAAAAAAAAGTTGCGGGCTTAGGCGAACGATGAGAATGGGTAGTTCTGAAATAAATCTACAACCAGACAGTCTGATAGCTAAAATATATGGATCATTATCAATCAATGAAAGGCATCGACATCGTTATGAATTAAATGTGGAATATCAACAGCAACTGCAGGAGAAAGGATTTATAATAAGTGGCTTTGATAAAAAAAACTAAGCTGCCAGAAGCCATTGAAATAAAACATAAATTTTTGTCGCTGTACAATCTCACCCTGAGTTTAAATCTCGGCCTAATGCACCTCATCCCTATTTAAAGAGTTTATAAAAATTAGTGCTGCCTAACCAGCTAAGCTTAATAAAAATACACATAAAGCGTTATTATGGCATTGGCTTGCTATGAGCTTACTTTACTACGACCAACTAAATGCAAAGAAAAACGGTTTTTATTAGTACGTGCTTCAACAACATCACCATCTTTAATGGTTCCATCCAGTATTTTATAAGCTAGCACATCTTGCACATCACGTTGTATAACTCTTTTTTAAAGGTCTAGCTCCAAACTCCTTATCAAAGCTTTTTTCAGCTAATAAATTTTCTACATCCTTGGTATAACGAAAAGTTATATTTCTTTCTGCTAATCTTTGTTGCAGTTGACTAATATGAATAGCTACAATTTGTTTGATATGATCTAAGGTCAATCTTCTAAAGGGAACAATCTCATCAATACGATTAATCAGCTCGGGACGAAAATGTAGCTAAAATATTACGAGCTTGATCATTAGTAATCTTTTGCCAATATTTAACTGAGATTGAATATCATCACTTCCTAAATTAGTGGTCATGATGATAATGGTATTTTTTAAAATTAACACTTATACCCTGTGAATCACTCACTGTACCTTCATCAAAAAATTTGCAGCAAAATATTGTATAATTCGGGATGGCCTTTTTCTATCTCATCTAGTAATACAACGCTATAAGGCTTTCTTCTAACCTGTTCTGTAAGAACGCCACCTTCCCCCCATATCCAACATAACCTGGGGATGCTCCTAATAAGCGAGTAAACACTGTGTCTTTCCATACTCTGACATATCAAATCTAATAACTGCCTTCTCATCATCAAATAAAATCCAGCCAGAGCTTTAACTAGCTCAGTTTTACCAACAACTCCAGTAGGTCCCAAAAATACAAAACTACCCAAAGGGCGGTTAGATCTTGAATGCCCACCCGACTTCTGCGGATAGCATTACTAATGGCAGATATAGCTTCTGATTGACCAACTACGCGCTCAGCTAAATTAGTTTCCATATTTAACAGCTTATCCCTTTCATTTTGTTGCATTTTATTAACTGGGATTTGAGTCCATTTCGAAACAATTAATCCTATATCATCTTCATCAACCTCTTCCCTTAAAATACGGCTATTATTAGGCTTATCTAGCTCTTCACTTAATTTATTTAGCTCACTTTCCTATTCTACTAATTTACCATATTTCAATCTAGCTGCAGTTTTTCTAAATCGCCCTAAATTTTGAGCTTCAATTTCTTGCAGCTTAGTTTGTTCAATTTCTTCTTTAAGTTGCCTAACACGGTGAATGCTTTCTTTCTAGCTCCCAGGCATCTTTTAGTTTATTATATTTTTTTTCTAATCGCCCTATTTGTTTTTCTAATTCTTGTAATCTTTTTTTAGAGTGGGCATCATTTTTCTTTTCTAAAGCTGTGCGCTCTATTTCCATTTGAATAATTTTACGAGAAATTTCATCTATTTCTACAGGCATGGAATCAATTTCTATTCTAATTTTAGAGGCAGCCTCATCAATAAGATCTATAGCTTTATCTGGCAAAAAACGATCAGTAATATAACGATCAGACAGGTGAACTGCTGCAATTATTAAGCTGAATCTTTTTTATTCTAACACCATGATGCAATTCATAGCGTTCTTTAACCCACGCAAAAATAGCAATACAGTCATCTATATTAGGCTGTTCAACATTGATCCTTTTTTTTTTTTTTGAAACCGCCTAGCTAAAGCTGCATCTTTTTCAATATTATGTTTTATATTCTGTAATAGTAGTTGCACCTATACAACGCAGCTCACCTCTAGCTAGGGCTGGCTTTAACATATTAGCAGCATCAATAGCTCCTTCACTGCCACCAGCACCAACTATTGTATGAAGTTCATCAATAAAGAGCACAAACTACCCCCCTTTGATTTTTGAATTTCGTTAATTATTGATTTTTAGCCTATCTTCAAAATCACCACGATATTTAGTTCCTGCCACTAAAGAGCCTATATCTAAAGACAATAACCTAATATTTTTTTTAAAGTTTCCGGAACATCTCCTTGCATAATCCGATGGGCTAAACCTTCAATAATAGCGGTTTTACCTACGCCTGGTTCTCCCACTAACAGGGATTATTTTTAGTACGACGTGATAAAACTTGAATGACCCTGCGGACTTCTTCATCACGGCCAATGACAGGATCAAACCTTTTTTCACGGACCATTTTTATCAGATCAAAAACAAAAAATCCAGCTAGCGGATTCTCTTTAGAGGATGTTTCTTGCTGCTACTCTTAATACTGCGATCATTTTCAGCATCACTTTCTGTACGGGGGGTTAAGGTACTGCATGATACGACTTTAGTCATTCCTCGCGCCCGCAGTAAAGTTGATATCTGACGGTTGAATCCTTCTACTATAGAAATTAAGATATGGTATTGATCAACTTTATCTGCACCAGCCATCTCCTTTTCAGCAGTAGCTTTTATTTAAGACGGTCTCAGTATAATTAGAAATATAAAAGCCACGACCACCAGTTTTTTAGGCGACAGTTTAGGGATAACATTATACAAAAATGTTTTAAACTCAGCATGATTGACACCAATGCTCTAAAGACTTCTCTAATAATAGATTCGTCTTTAATT
>JAGTTF010001275.1:24619-51756 GCA_019095985.1 Streblospio benedicti | reverse complement strand
CCATAGCGTTGTAGAATTGCTCGAAAGCATGCTAAAGGTGGCCCCACTGTCCACACATGCAGTAGCAGTCCAGCGATTCTGGAGGACTACTCACACGTGGCTGGACATGCGGTGGTCATCGTTGGAGTCCATGTCTATGGTCTCTGGAGGGACCATAGGCCGTTGTGGTGACAACTCGGTCTCACCACGGGTGGGGGGGGCTCGTGACCCCACCCCACGACGACGGGGGAAAGCAGTGTAGCACATACCCGTTCCCAGCACACTCCGCCTCTACCACCGGGAAGCTAGAGGAGTGATGCTGACAGGTGTCTACACGAACAACAAGATCGTCCTCAGATATGGGATGGTGGGAGGCGTCAAGCCCATCTATGGCACGCCTACTAGCCCCAACCCTCATTTCCATGGGGGTGTTTTCGGCTCGCCTCCCCCAATGTAAGCTCACAGAAACCACGTTCAAGGCGCGATTTGCCAACCACAAGCAGTCTTTCAAGAAAGAATCGATGAAAAGTGCAACAGAACTAAGCAAATACATCTGGACACTAAAACAGAAAAACCTGCCTTACAACATAGAATGGAAAGTGAGTTCTGTATCTGCCGGTCTTGACGGGTGGTCACCTCAGGAGCGTTGTGGAAAAGCTTGCCTGGACGACCTTTGGAATCTGTGGGCCGGGAGGCACGGGATCTCAGACCAGAGGCCCTATAGAGATTCTACCCCGTGTCCCCGGTGCTGTGTACAAGCCGTCTACGAACCACTCCTACGGGTTTTATACCCGAAGGTGGACGCACACGTACTCGATCAGAACCCTCGTACGCTTCTCGCTTGTGTATTAGGCTTTTCTACCGTGAACAGCTGTCTAGCCAACAAGCCCGCTATGCGGGAGGCAGAGTAGCTGGTGACACCCCGGGTTTCACGAAGGGCCTTCTCACGGGAAGGACTTCGCACCGGTGCTGACACGCACTGTTTCAGGCGTCCCCTACGCAGTACAACACGGAGCCAGGACCACGTTGAGAGAGGCACCCATCGGGTTAACCTCCGTAGAATTGAGTAAAGAGGGCCTATTCCCGAGCTCGAGAATAGGTTGCCAGCCCTACCGCTTCCGACGAGCGCTAAAGGAGAACTGCCGCTAATCGGCTCAAAAACCAGTACCAGAGAGTACTGGGTCCCTAATCCTACTGTGGCCATAATAAAGGACAACAACAATACTTAACAAGGTGTGTGTAACGGGGAAAGCTATACCTAGTCCAGTGCAACTTCTATAACTAATTTTATACTACGCGAGAATGCTACAATTCTCGCGCACTGGAGACTACACGAAACGAGTTTTGTTACACACTCCCCCAGATTACATGGAACTGCCACACTCCGCTTTTAAGGGTGTGAGACATTTACATGCAATCTACTTACAAAACAAAACAATAAAAAGTATCCAACAGCGCGGGCGGTCCTCGAACACGGCGACATCACAGAGTCGCCTCAGCCAGCGGTGCGGTTAATTCCGCTCGCGGCGAGACTGTAGGGCGCGCGACATCCGCGCAGGCAAGTCTGCAGGACGACGCGGCTCCACTTGAAGTTGGGAGGGCGACGACGGCTTTGCAGGTAAGTCTGCCAGACGACGAGGCCATGCTGAGGGAGGGAGCTTGACTCGTCGCGCCCGAGGACTTGAACTGCAAAAGAAGAAACACTCTCCCCCACCGTCCATCTGGTTTCTTGAATCAACTTAAAATAAACATGGACACCGTTAGAAAAAGTGGTGGGGGGAAACTTACCCGCTTACATGGGGAATATGGCCAAAGTTACAATAAAAAGGGCGGGAAGCCACCGGTTACAAGTCGGACGTACCGTGTAGAGTACATTAACCGGGGCTGGTCGGCCACTCTATTAACTGGTTCGGATTACCCTTGGACTCAAAAGCCCACCTCCTACAGGCACGGTTGGCAACTAGACCAAAATCCTGCGAGGATAACCCTGACTTCATGGTGTCCCAGCCACCATGGTTTCGCTGCGCCGCGTCCGGCGTCGCTGGGAAGGTTCTTTCTAGACCAACACGCCTGGTGGGCCACGTTAGCCCGACATGCCGATCTGTCTGCGCCGCCTCACTGTAGTCCAGCATCTGGAGACTCTCTTCCGCTGCTGTCACCGCGGTCGCGTGATCGACTGCGACGACGATCCTGTGGGGGAGCTCCTGCTCCGGCGGCGTCTTTGGGCCTTGCACCGCGTCCCATTGTTCTAGGCGCAGGGATCGGTGGGGCGAAGAGCTGCTCGAGGTCGTCGATCTCCATCGAGGCAGCCCAGCTGTGCGTTGGCGAATCCACACCGGATTGGCTCGCGCTGGGGGTCTTTTCACTTCTGGCGGATGACTTCTTCGCGGCAACCCTTGTTCCAGTGGTCGAAGTCGTCGTGGCCTCACACTCCATCCTGATGGCGTGAGCAGCGGCATCCTCTATGTCTTGAAGAGTCTCCAGCATGACGTCGACATGGGATTCCATTTCCCTCGCGTCACGGAGTTCTCTGGGTGTTGCTCCACTCTTCTGTAGGTCACGATCCTTCATCTTCTGGAAGAGGTAAGACATACTCACGGCCAGCTTGCGCAGGCTGTCTGCATTCTGTGTGCTCTGCCAGAACGTGCGGTCCATGTCGCGGGTGCGACGGTCGGCGAGCTTCTGTGCGGCCTCAGCTTCCATCTTTGTGGCTTCTAATGCCACTCGGAGCTGGGCGGTTTCTTCGGCTCGTTCAACGGAGAGGTCTACAACGCCGATTCTTGCAGACGATCTTTGGGGAACGCCAGCCATGTCCTCGACGAGTGCCCATCCGGGGACCAACACTCCAGGAAAGTGGGGGCCGATCCATTCCAACATGGTGTCTTCCAAGTCGCGGCCACTTGTCATACGCACGCGTACATGGCCGGGAAGACGTCGAACTCGGGGGTCTCTGCTGCGTGTCCTTCGAGCATTGTACGAGCCTGCGCGACATCGTTACGCTGCTCCCGCTTGGCGTCCTGGATCCCCTTCCACGCGGCCTCTACTTGCTGGCGTTCAACGGAGCCTCTGTTTGCCGAGGACCCTTTGGAGGCCCTGATGAGCTCCCCTCGGCTTGGCTCGTACTCCGGCTTTATCTTGCCTTGTGGAATTTCGTAGGCGGCGCCCGCTCGCAGCGTTGCCAGTTCTTGAGCGTCCCTACTCAGCTGCAGCTGCACCCGTGCGACCTCGGTCTGTGAATCTTCGAAATCGCTGGTCAGTTTCTCTACTTGGGCCCTCAGCTTGACCCGTTCATCTCTGGCGCGGCCCCGCTCTTTTCTGTAGTGGGAGGCGTCCTCTTTAGACTCCTGGGCGGCTTTCTGGGCGTCATCGCGCTGCCCCACGAGCGACACACGAGTGGATTCCCACTCGCTTACTCTGTCTTTATGCTCGCGGGCCAGGCGTTCGTTAGCTGTTTTGAGCAGGTGGAGCTGTTCACGAAGGGCTTGACAGTCGTCCAGTGCTGCTTGCTTTTCTCGTCTCAGGAAGGTCACCAGCTGGTTTGCAGCATGGGCGGCCCCCTTCGACATCTTTGGGTCGCGGACTGCTGACTCTGAGCCGGACGACTCACTTCTGTTTCTTTTCTGTGGCGTCAGCGGCGACCTCTCTCTTCGTGAGCGACGGCTCACTCTCTGTGGTGGACCACTTGGCGGGTCCATCTTCTTTGGCGAAGCACCCGACGGCGTGCCGCCAGGGTACTCCGACTTACTTGTGACGGTGCTCGGGGGCTCTCTTCTTGGTGGCGCGCCGGACCGGGTCTCAACGACGGCGGGGGCTGCCTCCGGGGCCTTGAGGTTCTTCACCGTCTTCAGGAGGGCTGTCATCATGCTGGCTCGAGGGGTGGGGACTACCAACACGGGTCCCGGAACCTCTCTCGTGGTCTTGGTTTCGCCCGAGCCTTTCTTCGGGGAACGCGGAAGACTCGCGGCTGCTGCTGCTCTCGCGGTTGCTGTTGTAGCTGCTGCCTTCGTCGCGGCACTCGCGCCAGGGGCGGTCGCGTCGCGGTAAGTTTCTTTGGTGGGAGGTGGTGCAGGGTCGTACGCGGACAGGCCAACTGTCCAGTTCGCGAAGTCATGACGACATCGCTGCAGCCATCCCATGTGTGCCTTTTCCCAGTCCTGCTTCTCCCAGTCGAACTTTTGCAGGTAGAAGCCCACGATCACCCGACCGGCGTTGGCATCTGTATACCACTTGCGGCACCCAATCACTCGCGGCAAGTTGAACTGTTGCTCGTAGCGCCCCATGAACTCGAACACCATCAGTTGGGCCACCGATGGCATCGATCTCGGGTCTACGAGGTCTCTGTGGCTGTCGCATTGCTTGGACTTCGTCTTCAGCAAGTTTTCTTGCTTCTTCTTGCAGTCAGCCGCGCGAGCTTGCACCTCATCCTTGAGGTAATTCAACAGGTGTCCCACTGCTGCGGTGATGGACGGAAACATCGCGCGGTGACATCTTTGTGGCAGCTTTTCTATCTGCGTGGGGCTACAACAGGGAGCTGAAAAGCAGCACCTTGACGCATGTGGAAATGAATCCAATGGTCGAGGATGCCTTCCTGTCCCTCCCCACAGTGTTCTTGGGCGTGGCGCGAACGTGGGCCACATACCGCGATGCTATCGAGCTGCGAGCAGTCATCTGGCTTTCTCTCCAAGTGGGGTCTGTCTCGGGTAACCATGGCTTGCGGCTTCGGTAGGGTGTCCTTGTTTCCTGGGTCAAGCGCTGCCCATGGTTCACAGCCTAGCACGGGGCAGCGTAAGCCACACTCGAGCCAAGCAACCAATAGCGCTTGCACGTCTTTACGGCTGATACACTCAACCGGGAGTTGGGAAGCACGAATCGTGACTTCCGGATGCAGCTTAGGGAAGGACTTGTGTCCAGAGCTGGTGGCGACTCGTCGCACTCCTCCCCATCGCAACTCGGGTTCTTGATCGCGGGGTCTCTGGTCATCCCGCGCTTGAGAGAGCCACTTTGGTTCCTCGGGGCTCCCGTACGAGATGTGCGGCTTTTCCATGGCATAGCTGTGCTGTGGTAGGCCGGTTACGTGGTCGGCGAGGTATTTCACCCGGTCAGAAGGCTTACCCTTGAGATAATCCCCGGGGTAAAGCACATCCTGAGTGTATGGGTCTGCAAAAAACCTCTGCAACTCGTCGTCTGTGGGAGTCCTCTGTAGGGGGGGCGCGAGCTCGGCCTTCCACGAGAGACTCGCGGGACTGCCGGTGCGACGACCCGCCGGATGTAGTGCTGGACGAGGAGCTCGAACTGGACGAATCCGTGTCGCTCCCGGTGTCCCCCTCTCGGTACTTGAGGCCAGCTTCATCAATGGCCGTCTGCAGCCCCGCCACTAACTCGTCGGTGGTGAGCTGCGTCTCCTCTGTTGCTGCGACCTCGGCTTCCAGGACGTCCATCTCTTTGGTCTCGTCGAGGCCGGGTCAACGCTGTTTGCCTGGTCGTTACCGGTCTGAACCGCAACCTGGCCCTCCTCTTGTTCATGGACGGGGGTGCCGGGCCGAGACCCGGTCCCCATCGTGTCGTCTGTGGGACCTGCGTCAGCCATAGTGACGACTACAGGCCCACTCTCCCTGCACACACTTGCCTTGTCTTCTTGCCACACGTACGGACTTGTTCCGGTGGGGCCCTTGTACTTCGGTATCCACGTCTTTTCTTCGCACAAAACGGTCTTTAACTTGAAACGACGAGCAATCTGCAAACACGTGTTGCTCCGGTGAGAACTTGTGCAGAAATGATGAAATCCTTGTATGCCGATCACGAGGTGCGCATGCTTTTCCCGCTCGGATGGTTTCAACCAATCAACAAGCTGGAAAGTGGCGCGACGACCTTTGACCGCTACAGTACTCTGCGCCCACGTGGCCGACTTGTTTACTTTTCGGCCGCGAGCTGCGCCAGTGACGTCATCTTTCTTTGTTAGCCACCGCGTCCCTGGTCACCGGGAACTGTCCCACTGGGCATTCGCACACCTGCGTCTCGCGCGAGGTGTCCCAGTTAGATACTCGTGTTTCTTTGTCGCGGTCGCTAACGACCCCAAAATGGGTCACTCGCGCCGGTTACGGCTCCGGTAAGTCGCGACCAATCGCGGCGGCGCCTCGCTGTCTGTACTTTTGTCTTTGTTCTTGCTTAACCGTTAGTGTCTTGTGCAGGCAAACTGTTTGCGACAATCAAAGCTCGCGCGACTTAACTGTCGCTGCCTTTGAAGTCACACTTGTCCTCTTTACTTCGCCTTTCTCTTTGTCGTGCTTATCGACACCTTCGTACTGTCCTTTTCCCCTGTTCTGTCCCAGGTTTTGCCCCCAACATTGTGAGGGTTTGCCTGGATCAAGTCTCGTACTCTCCCTAGGTTGAATCGACGACAAACTCGCCCTAGGTCGCTGTATGGCTGGCTCGGCTCCACACCTCTCTCTCCCCCAAGTTTCACTATGAAATGCGCAGCAATGGGTTGGGAGGGTGGGTGCCATCTTGCTTTCCTTTTCATGTTGAAACTTTAACCACCAAGCGATGGAGTCGAGCGCATAAAACTACGCTCTCCCCAAGATTCTTGTCTAGTAGTTCGCCCTCCAGTATCTATAGAAGAGTTGCTCACACGAGCAACTTCCTCCAAATAGGAAGGGCAGGTCTGTTCTGTTACGGCCATAACACGCCCCTGCTTTGTCGTTAGAAACGGCTTGAGGTGGCGCGTATGGACCCATTTCTCTACTGTCGGCCGGCGGCCTCTCTTTTCTTTGTACGGGTCGTCTCTGCGGATCTTGATCTTGGTGATAAGGTTGCTCCCCACTTCCACTACCTCGTGGGGCCCTGTCCACGGCTGTGAATGCAGGACATCTCTCTTGTTTGGCGGCGAAAACAATAACACCAGGTCTCCAACCTTGTATTGTCTTTCTTTGATCCCGGTTCTTGTCTGCTGACTTTTCTGTATTTCCACCGCCCGGCCTGTAACTTGTCGTACTGCCTCTGCTGTCTGCATCGCCAGATTTCTCTGGTGAAATACATAAGAGGAGTAACATTGAGGAACGGCCCGATCATCACACCCATACATTAGATCCACGGGGAGCAGGGTATCCGCGCACTGACTGTAAAACAGTCGCTGTGGCGTGAATCCCGTGCTTGCGTGCGGAGTCGCGTTGTACGCCATAAATACATACGGCAACAGCTCATCCCAGTTGTCTTTTTTCTTGGACATTCAAAGCCCGTAGAATCGCTTTGATGGTCTTGTTACTACGTTTGACCATACCATTGCTCCAGGGGAGCATATGACGAAGTTCTTGACTTGTCGATGCCATACAGTTTGCACAACTCGGTACACACCTGGTTGTCAAACTCTGTTCCTTGGTCGCTGTGCAGCTTTTTCATAGCCCCATGCCGCAAAATGTACTCGCAAAAGAGCACATTCGCGACGGCTTCAGCTGTTTTTCTTTCTAGAGCATAAAGCTCCATTTTTGGAGAAGTAGTCTTGGATGATGCAGACATATTTTTTGACCAGCCGGTGTCTCTGGAAGCGGGCCTTGAAGGTCGATCCCCACACGCTCATGCGGAAAAACCCACATACTCGTGCTTCATGGGGTTCTTTCCTCTTCCCGCTCCGGTCTTGCATTGCTGGCAGGTGATGCAGGCTCTGCACATCAGCTTGACGTCCTTCCACATGTTTGGCCAGGCAAACCGGCAATGGAGCAACTTCGTAGACTCGCTCGTACCCCAGGTGGCTGACGCTATGGACGTGAACGCACCTCCAAATACTCTCGCCAGGCCACCGGGACGAGGCGAACCTCGGATATCTGCTCTGGTTGTCTTTTCGCTGACACAATCTTGCGCAGCCGCAGTTGCTGACTATAAAACACCTATATTATAAGTACTTTATATGTGTGTAAACCTTGTATACTGTAGAAGTTCATTTTATATGGTCATTAGTAAAAGTTCCTACCAATGCTAAACATCTTGTTTTACGTCTAAGAACACACGAAACATGGTGACAGCGCTGGAGACACGTTAACAACGCTACCCACTCAATGAAGATATTGCGGTTCACTGTAAGCCTTGATTGACGTACATGAAACAATTGTTTCCTTCACAATGGCACCTCCAGAAGCACCTGAAAAAGCTAAACCTGTACCTGGCATCAAAGCACCTCCACCCCTTATATGCGAAGCTAAACACATTGTGGACAACTGGAAACTGTTCAAGCAAAGTGGAATAATTATGCCATCATCACGGATCTGAAAGTGCAACCTGCCGAATACCAGGTGGCTTTGTTCCTCCACACACTTGGTGATGAAGCTCTCAAAATATACAACGGACTGCAGTTCAGCAAACCGGAATCAGAAAGAACAATCAAAGATATTATTGATGCCTTTGATAAATTTGCTGTTGGGGAAACGAACGAAACATATGAGAGGTTTGTTTTTAATCAGCACAGCCAAAAAGAAGGTGAGCCATTTGAAGTTTACCTATCTTCACTACGCCAACTTATCAAATCATGTAACTACTGTGATTCGTGCATAGAATCAATCTTGAGAGACCGAATTGTGCTTGGTGTAAGAGACTTAGAAACACAATCTGCTCTTCTGAAAGAGAGGAAATTGACACTTGAAAAAGCCGTAGATATTTGCCGTGCAGCTGAAAATGCTACCTTGCACATACAGGCAATGAGTATAGTACATAAACAGAGTGAAAATGTGAACAAGGTAAAAGCTGAAAAATCTAGCACAAGTACAAAAGTTGTGACAAAAATGTGCAAATATTGCGGATATGAACATCCTATGCTGAAAAGCAAATGTCCAGCCTATGGAAAAACCTGTTCTCGATGCAAAAGGGACAATCATTTTGCTAAAGTGTGTGAGAAACGTGACAATCGCAACAGCCAAATAAATACACTACATGCTGATCCACATAATATGCCCCTCGAGGAATCTGATGACGAGATTGTCGATTCCATAGGATCAAAGTGTACCAGCAAAGACATCAGGTGTCGACTGCTCCTCCTACCTAGCAGAACAGAAGTCATCTTTCAAGTTGACACGGGAGCTTCTGTCAATGTTCTACCATTAAAATATCACCCTGCAAACATCCCCCTTGACCCAGTAAACAAATCACTCTATGCATGGAATGGTGAGAAAATTACAGCCCTGGGTTCCTGTATACACACTGTATGCAACATGCTCAATGGTCGACACTATTCAATCGAATTTCTGATCATTAAGGAAAATCTCACACCTATTCTAGGTCTAAAAGACAGTCAAGCAATGAGATTTGTAACCATCAATGAAAAAAATTTCGAACGAGTTATGAAGATTTAGAACTTAGTGAGTATGAAGAAGTCTTCGATGAGTCTATAGGTACCTTTCCTGGCACACATAGCCTAAAAGTTGACACTAATGTGAAACCTGTTGTAATGCCAGACAGGCGCATTCCTTTGTCTGTCCGACCTCAGCTGAAGGAGGAAATTGATGATCTTGTATCCCGTGGCATCATAGCACCAGTAGATGAGCCGACTCCATGGGTCAGTCAGGTAGTTGTTACTAAGAAGAAATCTGGAAAACTGAGAGTCTGTATTGACCCCAGGGAGTTAAATAAGGCTCTCCTTAGAGAACACTACACCCTACCAGTCCTTGAAGACGTCTTACATGGGCTACGAAAGTCCAAGGTATTCACAAAAGCAGATCTTGCCCATGGTTACTGGCATGTAGCACTAGATGAACACTCAAGCGTGCTCACAACTTTTCAGACATGTTTTGGAAGATACAGATGGCTCCGTCTTCCATTCGGAATATGTGTTGCATCTGAAATATTTCAAAGAAAATTACTAGAAGCGCTAGAGGGTCTAGATGGTGTCGTGTGTGTGGCAGACGACATCATAATCCATGGGGAAACACTAGAAGACCATGATAATAATCTTAAATCATTTCTACATCGCTGTCGCGAGAAGGGCATTCATCTCAATAAAGCAAAGTTAGAGCTTAGAACAGATGTGTTGACATTTCTTGGACATCAAATAACTGCAAATGGTCTAGAAGTGGACCCAGAAAAGGTCAAAAGCCGTCTCAGAATTGCCTGCCCCCAAAGACCTCAGCCATCTGCGAACCTTCATTGGAATGGTCAACTACATGGCAAAGTTTGTGCCCAATCTTGCGGCAACACTTAAACCTCTGCTAAACCTTACAAAAACAGATGTTCGTTGGAACTGGTCATCAGCAGAACAAGAAGTTTTTGATACGATTAAGGCACAGCTGACTAAAGCACCTGTCCTGGCATTCTATGATCCTAGTAAACCCCTTACTGTAGAGAACGATGCCAGTGAGTATGGTCTGGGAGCAGTACTCAAACAAGGTGGGAAGCCGATAGCATATGCTAGCCGTGTCCTGTCAGACACTGAACGAGCCTATGCTCAAATCGAGAAGGAGATGCTTGCTGTGATCTACGGACTTCAAAAATTTCATCACTACACCTATGGCCGTAAGGTGACCGTAGTCACTGACCATAAACCCCTTGTCAGCATTGTGAAGAAGCCATTGCATTGTGCTCCCAAGAGGCTACAGTCTATGTTGTTAAAGTCACAGTCCTATGACTTTGATCTCATCTATGCTCCAGGTTCTACCATCCCTGTAGCTGATGCCCTGTCACGTGCACCTGTCCAAGGGCCCGAACCACTCGGAGCCGAGCATGAGACTGTGCACAATCTTTTCCTTTCTCAAATGAAACCCAAGTATATCCAAAAGGTTAAGGAGGCCAGCAGAAATGATGAGGAACTGTCACACTTGCGAAAGGTTATAACCGAAGGATGGCCAGAAGACAAAAACGAGCTTATACCACAACTACGGCTATATTTTCCATATCGAGATGAGCTCACTGTACAAGATAGTGTAATCCTCCGTGGCCAAAGACTCATCATTCCCAAATCTCTCAGAGGAGACATGAAAGCAAAATGCCATGCTGGTCATCTTGGCATAAATTCTACACTACGACGTGCTCGTGACATATTGTTTTGGCCAGGTTTGTCAACTGACATAAGAGAATATGTAGAAACCTGTGGAATTTGCTCATCTATGCCAGTTAAACAACCCCCAGAACCAGTGATCTCAAGAGACATGCCAGAACGCCCCTGGCAACGTGTTGGAGCAGATATTCTGAGCTTTGCAGGTCACGATTACCTCATCACGACTGATCACTTGTCTGCCTTCTTTGAAGTTGACCATCTGCCCAACATTAGTGCAGATACTGTAATAAAGAAACTTAAGAAAAACTTTGCGCGCCATGGCATTCCGGAAGAGTTGACGACAGACAGTGGCAGTCAATTTACAGCAACAACATTTAAAGCCTTCTCTCAACAGTGGGATTTCAGTCATACTATGTCAAGCCCTGGAAACCACCGCGCTAATGGGGCCGCTGAAGCTGCAGTGAAAACAGCAAAGAGAATATTTAAGAGATGCAAAATAGCAAATGAAGACCCGTATTTAGGTCTCCTAAACTTTCGGAACACTCCCAATGAAAGTTCCAATCAAAGCCCAGTGCAACAACTGTTTGGTCGGAGGACCAGGACACTTCTACCAACCACAAGTGATAAACTGACACCCCAGACACTCGGCAGTACAAAACAACACAAGGAGGACAAGACTGCCAGTACAGTCATCCATTTAAACCAACCAAGAAAAGATCTACCACCGCTTACGATAGGTGACACAGTGCGCCTTCAACCTATTGATAAGAGCAACATCTGGAAAGAGGCCACCGTCACCAAGCAAACAGCCTCAAGAACATATGTGGTAGAAGATGAAAAGGGGAAAAAGTATAGACGGAACAGAGGATACCTACGAAAAAGTAGGAAATCACAACACAGCATACCCTCTCACCCTCCAACAACAGCAACAAGGAGTCTAGCAGCCCCTGACACAGCACAAGAGACAACGCCTATTCAGACTGAAAGGGCCACTGTCAGTGCTGACTGCACATCCACAGAACCAGTACAAAGTGACAACCCACCTCGAAAACAAACACCACCGTCAGAGGTACACACAGTAACACGTTCAGGAAGGAAAGTGATAAAGCCAGAACGTTATGATCAAGAACTTTTAAGCAATCAGAAAGACTGATATATTTTATCATTAATGTGTAAATATGTATATATGTAACTTAACTACATTATCACAATATTATGGTGCTTGTTTTTAAAACGAAGGGAGATGTAACGTGTAATAGTTGCTGACTATAAAACACCTATATTATAAGTACTTTATATGTGTGTAAACCTTGTATACTGTAGAAGTTCATTTTAGATGGTCATTAGTAAAAGTTCCTACCAATGCTAAACATCTTGTTGGTGATCTTGGCCACTACCAGCCCCTCTTCAATTTCTTTGTACGTAATTCCCTGGTTCTCCAAAGTCAGTGAAATGCTGCCATCGTCAAAAACTCTCTCTAGCGAGGGTACCAAGAGCACCTCGCGCCCTGCTTTGGAGAGGTCGCGCACATGACAAGATACCCACTGCACGACTCGCGGCCTTATGCAAACGTTCTTGTCCATGCATACCACGTCTTTGCTGTCCACCGCCAGTATTCTCCCCAAGCGATAACTCTGGGTTCTCTTTAACCTGTATTGTGCGCCTTCCACAGTTGATTTCCGCTTCGTGAGTCACCAACCAATCCATGCCGTAAAGTCGAGGCCCTTCCAACGCCCCAACTTGGACAGTCTGCTTGTACTTTATCCCTCCCAACTTGAACAGGATGGTGCACATCCCCTCCATGTCAAGGACTCTCCCCAGCCCCGGTTAATACCAAGTCTGAGGAGTCCAGTGAAGGAAGATGTGGCTGCAACTCTTGGTAAACACGTGTTGAAAGGAGACTGAACATGGCACCTGTGTCCAGGCAGGTAGCTAGCAAGCGGTCGCGACTTCCACCATACATCTGTACACGGGCGCGGCCTCAACTGAAGCCATTTCTGTTCTGATTCTCGCGACGTCTGTGTCTACCGTGACATTGATACACTGCCCCTCGCCGTATTTTGGGTGGTTGCCCCGCGAGGCAGACTGAACTTGCTTGAGATCACAATTGCCTCCTGAACTTGTCATGCTGTGATGTTGAGCGGCGTTAGAGCCATGGAATGACCGCTTTTCGTCCTAGGGACCTCGATGGGCTGGCCGGGACAGCGACGGGTTCCTCGCCCCCTGACGATATCACCATAAAGGCGCCCGCCAGAGCTTTTTTTGTCTCTGTGCTTGGCACTTGCTTGCCTGGGCTACCAAACCGCTGCTCATGACTTGTCTTTTCCTTTGTGCCGCTTGTCGGTGTACTTGTTCTCTGTTCTGGCACTAGGGGCTGCTAACCGCGCAAACCTCCATCCCGATCGGCTGTTCAACACTCACTCCCTGGCCCACCTTTCACGTCCGTGCGGGTCTTCTTCTCTTCTTCTTCCAGGCGCTGTGATTGGTCACCAGACGGTTCTGGACTGGGTCTTTTGGCTGTGTCTTTATCGGGAACCACTGAAGCTCTTAACTCCGAGTTCCTGGCGAAGTGAGGACTTGATTCAGGCAGCACTCCTGAACTCAAAGGGGGTCGAATCAAGGGACAATCCACCACCACTAAGGCTAGGCTCTGTTGCTCTTGTGTTGCTTGTATACAATGCAGCAGGGGAGACTCGCGACTCTGTTGCCCTGCCAGCTAGTTTTCCTGCTGCTTGCCGGAACTCACACTTGACTTCGCTACACACGCCTCACTCGCCCCCAGCGCTTCTTGAAATTCAGTCTCGCGATCTCTAGCCACTTTTCTTTGTCTTCTTCTGAGGCAGCCGGACACCGCGTATGGGGATGACCCGTCTTCCGCAGTTCCAACACTGTAGTGTGGAGTAGTCCTTCGCCTCCTTGCGACTCTCGGCTGACCCGGTCTTTGTCCCGCCCCGCGCCAGCGGCGAGGTGGGGTTGCTTTCGTGGCATCATCTCCTGTCGGCTTCTTGTCTTTAGTCGCCGCTTGCGCTGCCAACACCTTGTGCACAGTGTCTTCCACTGAGGAGTGCTGGGGTTTCTTGTTGTTGTCTTGCTCTTTCTCCTGGACGATGTTTGCCTGGTACCTGGACGGATCATCCCGCCCTTCCGGTGAACGAGCTCTGAGGTCACTATGGTAAGTCTCGCCCCAGGGTGCAGCATCACGTCGTTGTAGGTTCTGCTGAGCGAGGCGGTGCTCAACCCTAGTTTGAGTCGCTTTAACACCACCGCCTCCCTCCTTGCAAAATCTTTGCCAACGGCTTCGTCTCGCGCATGCTTGAAGATTGGAGATGAAATCTCGCACTGATTCTCGCCTCAACTTCCACATGGAAGTGAGCATTGAGGGTCGCAACTAGAGTTGGCCAGTCACTCCGGTGCTCGAGCGTCATATTGAGCAGCTCCTTGTGCCTTTCCGGTTAGTCTGTTTACCAACCACCCAGCCCCTTTCATTGAGAGGGTACGCGGTACATGGTCATCAGCTCGACGAACATCTGCATGTAGTCAGACCAAGTCTGATTTCTGTTGGGCTGGTTGAACTTGTGGAACATCTTGATGCGGGCTTTGAACTTGACAGAGGTCGGTACCCACCAAAGGCGTCCTCCTCGGGACGAAGAATCTTGTCTCTGGGAGTCTGTTACAGGGTCCAGCGGGTCTCTGGGGACCTTCCTGAGTTCGAATCCTTTCTGTTCCAGTCTTTCTCTTGTATCTTGTACTCTTCAGGTCATTAACCCAGGGTGTCAGGTGGAAACGTACAAGCGGGTCTTCTAGCAGGGGTTGCCCCAGGTGCCGAGGACTCGCTTCAGCCCGTTGAGAGACTCGCAGGGACAGCGTTCACGACATGCGGCGGCCGTTTCAGCCGGGCTTGACAGGGTCGACTTTGCTGGGGGCGCCCCTCCAAGTTGATTATGTCGACGGGAGGGCGCAAAACCGGATCGATCGCTCAGTGATCTGTCATCCAATCTGGTTGGAGGGTGTGCAGTCAGATCAGCGAGTCGGGACTGTAGGCGACACAGTTCTTGTTCAGCCTCCAAGCACGCTATTTCGGTTCTTAATTCCGCAAGTGGCTTGGAGACTTCTGTTTCTTCTGGCTGTGCTTGTTCTTTGGCTGGAGCTCTTTCGGACTCCTGCTTGGTGGGTCGGGGATATAGGGGGGGATATAGGACCCGGCTTGCCTTGTGCGGCGTGCCGAATGAGCTATCTTTCAAAGTCTTGCCCGGTCTTGTTGCGCGGTCTCCGGCGGTTCATGGTCGGTCAACTCTTCCCAGGATGATTCAGACTCAGCAAAACTCCGGCAGCAGCTCAACCTCCCATGAGATGAGGAGTCTTGAGGTTCAGCGCCACAGCTCTGCCATCTCGATATCTTGTCCCTCTTCGAGCACGATCTTTAAGTAGTGGGCCCACGATGAACGCAAATCATCTGCAGCTTCGCGGCCCTTTTCCTTGATCTGTGCGCGAGTCTTCTCGCGTCTCCCGCTGAGTTGTGTCAACAGCACTTTCTCCGCGGTGTCGAGGGGATGTGGTAGGCGTGCTGTCCGCGGCCAGCACACCAGACATACGGCAACCCCTGCTCCATCCGGCTGGGTGCCCGAGAATCGGTTCTAGATAGTACACACGCTCGGTGTGTATACCTAGAATCGCTTGGGCATCTTCTTGGGCGGAGAGATATTTCCACATAATATCCTCCTCTGCTGTTGTCTGCCGAGCTTGATTCGACTTGGGCCTCTTGACCTTGTCGGGTTTATCCCGGGTCAAGGGGTCCTTCTGGGGAAGTCCTCCTATCCCTTCGTTCTCCTCGTTGGTACTCACGTTTCCTGGTCCATTTCGTGGTCCAACACGTTCTGGGGGCCTTTGTGCAGACTGGGTAGAAGCGTCGGTTCTCGGCCTTGTCCTCTTGAAGATCTCTCTCTCCTCTTAGGGGCCAACTTCTCAGCGGAGTTGCCTACCGTTCCTCTAGTTCCAGCTGCTGTTTTGCTCTGCATCTTTTCAGGAGGGTCCTTTTCTCTTACGGAACCATCTGGTTCAGGGGATCTCTCTAGGGTGGGCGTGGGTAACACTGTAGATGCAAATTTGTGGTTAACGCCACGTGTGCTAGTCTGGTTCGATGGAGGAAGGCTGGTGTCGTGAGATCCAAGGGGACTCGCACTACGCCTCCCATCCTATCTAGCCAGCTGTAGGTCCCTTGGGGGTGACAGTGCGTCTCGGGTCGCGGCTCTCCGCCCGATGGCTTCGTCCAGCTTGAGGCTATCATCAACGTCCAGGGCAGGTCGACTTGTCTCTCGCGCCTCCACTCTCTCGCATGTTGCCCAGCTCTTGGCGTGTCTGTTCAGCTTCACGGTCGGTTCCGCGAGTCCCCCCAATGGCCGCCCATGCTCCCACAGTTGGAGTATCACAGTCACTGCAGCCTGGTCACGCTTTTAACTCTTCCGCGGGCCAAACGATCGCTTTACCGCGCTATTCGCCACTCTTTGAAGCTTTTGGCGCTGTTTTCCGTCCGTTGAGTCTTTTTGACGCGTGTACCTACGTGAGATCCTGGTCACGGCACCAAACTGTAAACAAAGTAAGTTCTGTATCTGCCCGGTCTTGACGGGTGGTCACCTCAGTAGCGCTGTGGTAAAGCTTGCCTGGATGACTTTCGGAATCTGTGGCCCGGGAGGCATGGGATCTCAGACCAGAGGCCCTATAGAGATCTACCCCGTGTCCCCGGTGCTGTGTACAAACCGTCTCACGAACCATTCACGGGTCTTATACCCGAGCGGGCGCAAGTACTCGATCAGAACCCTCGTAGGTTTCTCGTTGTGTATTAGGCTTTTTACCGTGAACAGCTGTCTAGCCAACAAGTCCGCTCATGTGGAGGCAGAGTAGCTGGTGACACCCGGGTTTCACGAAGGGCCTTCTCACGGGAAGGACTTTGCACCGGTGCTGACGCACTGTTTAAGGCATCCCATACGCAGTACAACACGGAGCCAGGACCACGTTGAGAGTCGCACCCATCAGGTTAACCTCCGTAGAATTAAGTAAAGAGGCCCAATCCTCAAGGGGAATGGGTTGCCAGCCACACCGTTTCCGATGAGAGCTAAAGGAGAACTGACGCTAATTAGCTCAAAACCAGTTCCAGAGAGTACTGGGTCCCCTAATCCTACTGTGGCCATAATAAAGGACAACAACAATACTTAACAAAAAGGTGTGTGTAACGGGGAAAAGCTATACCTAGTCCAGTGCAACTTCTATAATAATTTTACACTATGCGAAAATGCTACAATTTCAAGACTGGAGACTACACTAAACGCGCTTTTGTTACAAGACATTTTACTGACTTTTCAAAATCAAACATTGTACATTTTATACTACCTTTAAAGATTGGGAGAAATTTATCAAACTCTAGTGTGATTCACATAAATGTATCAGGAGTGCCCATAATAAGTATCTAAATACAATTTTTGTTACAAGTGTGATGGAGTATACAACGAGGTTTCTCATTTTATAAGATTAAGTAATTAGGAATAAGTTATATGTATCGCTCAAACGGACCAGAGTGACCATATTTGAGGTCAGCCGATGCGGTAAACAGGGACCAGACATATGACTCATCGGTAGAGGGTGAATATACATGAAGCAGAGTGGTCTGCCAAGAGATTGGACAAAGGTCAGATCAATTGGCGAGTCAGCAAAGCTTTAACAAACTAGATATAGGTCTACCCCCTCGAAATTTAGCAACGAACGTTTATTCCGCAATCAATTTCTTAGAATTATATGTAGAGGACATTTTCTATAAGGTGAAAGACACTTAATCAGCCATAACCAAATTTCTAGACAAAGAAATCCATAATTTTATACTAGACACAGTAAATCTTCCATTTACAAAATTGCCCTGGGCCTGTTTGGTTTAAGTGTGTTCTTTGAATTAATTTCTTCATGTCGTATTTTAGTATTTGTATGAATTTTTACTCTTTGAGAATTTGTATCGTTAAAATTATTAATTTCTGTTAAAATATACATAAAAAAGTAAGATAAACTAATTAACCAATTTACATGTCAATAATTTATTTAACTTTATGTACACTAGATGACATAACTTTAAAATTATCTAATTAAAATAATAGATAAAATTATTGCATATAATCAAAAACAATATTAAAGCTTAAATTATCTAATCTAATTAAAATAATAGATAAAATTATTGCATATAATCAAAAGCAATATTAAAGCTTAAATTCACAAAGGATATTGAACAGTCACTTTTATTCCATGGTCTCCGGTCGTAAATATAAACACATTGCAAATGCAAGACGTTCACACAATATGAATACAAGGGGACCAAGATGGAAGAATTCTCTCTTGGCTGTAAGGTTTTGGTTGAAGTCTAGCTTGGGCCAGTCTCCATTCACCAGAAATCCAAATATGTCTGGCTGATTGGCCAACTCCTCACAGTTCACTGTAGACATGGAGCCTAAAATGCACTGCAAAGGCATAAAAAACTATTAAAAGTCAAAGTACAAAAGAGCAGATGTAAAATGTCAGATTTCAATTTTTTAGTACTCCACATACTTGTAGTTACTAGATTTAGTACTCCACATACTTGTAGTTACTAGATTACACAGATCAATCAGTCTGAACAATCATGCTGCAGATCAATCAGCCTGTATTCACTAGGACAGTACATAAAATTTTTAAAGAAATATCAGAAATTATTATAAATACACACAATAGTCACTCCAGTGAATATAGAGATGATATATAGAGATATAGTGAATATAGAGATGATACCGTCCAGAACCACGGATAGGTCGAGTTTTTAAAGCCTAAAAATTCATTCTAGAGAAGGGAATAAGGAGATCATCAATTTTCACAAGTTTGGTCAGTGAGTGATAATGTGGCAACACTATAAAAACGGGACAATATCCCACCTGAATGATATCCTATAGATGTTTCAGCAGCAGCACGACTTTTCCTATAGCTTTACAAAGTATATAACAGCAATAAGCAAGAGTGTATCCATTTCTGTATTGAATATTAAAGAAAATATTGTCAAACCACAAAAAAAAATTACCACAAACACGTTTCAGCCATGTTGATTGTTGGCTGGTGTCAGTGGTGAACGATTTCACGTGCGTTATGTTGCTTCAGGACAGTCACATGAATCTTATGACTAATAGTAATAATCAAACACAAGTTCAGTAGGTGATTATTCGATTAATATTACACCTAGAAAGATGTTCTTGGTGTCATTTAAAAGCTTATTTTCTGCTCATTCCACGTTTGACAACAGATTGGTCATCACAAGTAATGTCGGCCTCTTAAAAATTGCCAAAACATGTTTAGCGGCACAGAGCGATAATGGAGTGTTTTTATCGTAAAATAAATATCATTTTTCGTAATCTAGACATTTTTCTCGTCAAATAAATGTATTAAACGTATTAAACTTCAAAATCAATGAAAAATAACCAAGATATTAATTATTTTTATTTATTTAGTATGTAAGAATTTCAATTTGTTGCAGTGCTCTGGCAATTTTCTCTATGTAAACAAAGTGAGCGATAAATGGAGAATTTCACGATATGCATGGTTTTAAAATTATAAAGTCAAATTATTTAATAAAGTCATATTGAAAACGTAACAGTTTACCTATTCTACATCGGCTACTAATGTATATTCTTGTTATCACTAACGGCAAATCTTTAAAATCTGCATTATTAGTTACAAAACCATCAAATCGGGATCTTGGCTCGATTGACTTGACCTCCAAACGGAGGTCACGAATCAACGCTCATTATCATAATTTATGCCTTTTCAAAGAATCAGCCTTAGTCAAGCGTGCATCGTTGTTGCAGATTAGTAACAGCGCTTTCGATACGAAGATAGGTGGCAGAGCGATAATAAAGAGCATTATTGTCATCTTGATCTGGGGAATATTCGATAGATTTCTTAGAATATGTAGAATATTATGGGCTCAAAGTGTGATAATAAGAATCAGCATAAATACTTTGAATAATTGAACCTTTTAAGTGCAACCGGCTGGTGCAGGTAACAATATATTTTGATTTTTTATGTGGATGAACTTTATCCTGCTGGTGTACTCTAATTTCGGGTAAAACGCAGTATGTTGCTTTATTACGAGTGAAAATGGAGCGTTTAAAGTTTTTTAACATGGACTTAAATTCTCCCATGAAGTTAGAATTGGCCACGAACAAATGCAGAATAAAATACATATATCACAACAACGACATTACTACATTTATTTCTTAGTGATGATAAAGATTAAATGTTGTAAAATTAAAGAACTGCCAAATTTTTGGGCCTGACGTGTAATTCAATACGATTTCCACCAAAAAACAAAAATCTCGAAAATCCCTTCTAATAGAAACATATATAAATTTACTTTGAAGCAACCTCTCTACCCCGCCGCCCCCCCCCCCAACCTCACTAATACAATCATTTAGCACGAACAAAGTTCGTTGCTAAATAATAACTAATCACCGTGACCACGATGCATGTCTCAATCAATCAGTTGAGGTTGGCGATTGGCTGACTGCCTGGTGCAACTGGGGACAGTGGCGCCACGGCAGATGCTATATAATCGGCCACCCTCTTGTTAAGGGTGGATTCGATCATAAAATATTACATAAGAAGTAAGGCAAAACTATGCTGCGTTTAAAGCTAAATTGTTAAAAAAAACTTTCACGGGATCGGACTGACTGGAAAATGTTAAAGAGAAACTTATAAGTCGTATTCTCCTGAACAACTCTGAACTTTGGCTGTGCTCGGAAATATGTTTTAACTACCAAGTAAGTGGCTTTGATGTTGTTTAGGTTTATGCATGTGACAAGCTGTGAGTTAATGACCTTAGCTGTAATATCCAAATAAATATTGCGGCAGTGACTCACAATCTCTCGTGGACTAATGAGCCACTGCCGCACTGCATGAGCACAGCGAGAAATAGTCTAAGGGATGCCTAGCTGAGAGCCAAGGGATGCTACGACGAGTCAGATGTGAAATAAAGAGAGAACTGAACGGACGCATTATTGTCAGTACCACAATGGAGGAGATGTAAGGATTGCTAAGACTTTCATTTCACTCATCTCTATCTACAGACCGGATCAAATCACCACAGCAGACAATAATCACAACAGCGACGGCGCTGGCTTGTGCTGGCCACAGGAGACTTCACTTCTCATCTCCCGTGGGACAAAGAAACAGCAGCATAACATTGTGCCTCTACCCAGAGCCACGCCCGAGAGACGCCATCACGCCCGGCCGGCATTCACCAGTGATGAGTCACCCGCAATGGCAACCTCCATCCCAACAACCGATCATCACTACAAAGTTATGCCAGGTAAGCCATTCTTCTGACAATAATAATAGCTTCCTAATCAAAAACTAAAGCCTCTCCACAACCTCATTTACTTCGGCATGCGACAACGCCCAGCAATTTTCTACACCGACCATCGACTAACCAGACACAGCAGCGACATCTTCCGATGCCCAGCAGGTGTCCAATCTCAACAATAAGCCAACACCACAACACCAGCGCTTGGCAGATGGCACATCCAGCTGGGGGCGCCACCACCTACAACCGCCAGCCGGCGACAAACCCACGCTGACGAGCACCAATAGCCGACGATTGCAACAATCAGTCACACCCAGGCAATTCCCAAGTCAGCAGGCGTCCGATTCCAGAGGAGAATTTCAACGCCACTTGCCGCAACCTGCCCAGCAGGAACCATCGCCCTGGCAGACACCAAAACCAGCAGGGGGCCCCACCAGCGACAACACCCAGCCAAACCACACCAGTGCAGCAGCAGAGACATTTTCACCACCAGCTACATTGCCCAGCAGGGGGCGCCACCAGCAACAACACCCAGCCAAACCACACCAGTGCAGCAATAAGCAGCTATCACTATATCCAATATACGACTGCAACCTAACAGGTACGTTTACAACCTATTGATTCATTATGCCATTCATCTCTGTTTCCAGTGTAAACGGCCATGCCTAACTTACTTACGGACAGCTCCACAATAAGTCATCGCAGCTCCTACCCAGAGAAGCTTCTGCCTGTCAACACCCCTCATCATCGCCCAAAACGTCGCAGTATAGACACAGATGCCAAACATCCATCCCAAGCCCCCATCATCACCAGACCCATCCCAGAGCAGACAAAGACTGCACATCCATCATGTGGCTTCATCTCCGCCCAGGACGCCCCAACTCGACCTTCACCCGGAATAGAGACCAGCGACCATCCACCATCCGATCCCAGATCCGCATCGCAGCACATCCAGAGATGCAGCATCAGCCGCCAAAACCCACCTGTTGCACGCATTCAGTGACAGCGTGCCTCACGTGATTCACAGCACCAGTGCTGGCCGACCAAAACCAAACTCATTCAGCGACAACACCGGCGCTTAGCCGACAAGAAATGCGCCTGTTTCTGCACATTCAGCGACAGCGCCTCACAGCACTGGCTCTGGCCGACCAAAAGCCGCCTGTTTCACTCATTTGGCGCTAGCCGACCAAAAAGCCGCATGTTTCCATTATCCAGCAACAGCGCCACTCGGCCTCAACCCAGTGACTCCCAACCACTGATTGACAAATCACCGTGGCTGGCAGCACGTCCAATCAGTAAGTTATCTGCACACAACGCCAACACATGTTAATCATTTGTAACCCGTTGGTTCACGGGGCCTAAGGCTTCTCTTCATCGCTCATTTTGGCTTGTTGTCTAGGGGCCAGCTGAGTGCCCAGCAATGAAAAACGCGACCTCCTAAGTCGGCGGTGCTGGTCCTCGACCACGCTGCCGCTCTTGCTCCCTCTCTGTCGTAGTCTGGCTTCTTCATCCGGACCCACCTCCGTATCTTCTTCATGTTGGATGGACAGTGTGTGGGAACCGCCCCACAATGCCCATGTGGCTAGAGCCTCCACTTCGTCATCCAAAGAACATGGAGTCGATGTATAGTTTTGTACTATTAAGGCCACAGTGGTATTTACTTAGGGTACCTTATTGGGAATGGGGCTTGTATTGGATTCACACGTCCAGGGGGATGGTCCGACCTCGAGAACCGGGTGACATGATGAAGGTGATGTTTTGCCCCAATGAAGATAAAAAGCCTGGACATGTGACTAGGTTCAGGGTTAAGTTGCAGCTACTATTTATGAGTCACTGCTCAGATGAGGGAAATGACTGAGTGTCGGAGTTGGTGATGAAAGTGAATGAGAGTCCAACTCTGAGTCCGACGATTGGATGTAGATGCGAAGGAACCAGCAGGTGAAGAACTACTCTTCCCCGTAATGTGGCGGCAGGACAATACAGAGTCGGGGAAGCCTGATGGTTTGCTGATGGACTCCGCCGGAAGGAGATCGGGGCCTTGCCCCGGCAATGATGGAGCAGTGACTAGAATTGATACCAGAGGTCTGGATAAGATGTTGACCTTTTTCGCATGCACGATCGAAAGCAACTCAAGACCTCTTGAGTCAACAAAATCTGGAGTGGTAGACATCCCAGCCTACGCTCCTACAGCCTTACACATGGTAGGCATTCCAGCCTACCCTATGCCTTACGAACAGTAGGCATCCCAGCCTACCCTACACCTTATGCATGGTAGGCATCCCAGCCTACCCTATGCCGGCTAGACAAGCATCCCAGCCTGTCTCATGGCTATTCAGCGGCTCCCTCCCTCAAGACCTTGACGTGCCAGCCTAGGGACTCGAAGAAGGGGCCTCCGAGGAACGGAGAGCTGTAGTAGAGTCGTCTCCAAAGGGCGGTGAGGATTTAGGACTATGGAGCTCAAGTCTGCCTATGGGCCGGACATTACAGGGGGCGGACTATATGACTTTTAGTTCCTCTATCTTTGCATTGGTTTTAAGGAAGTACTAGCCCTGATCACTAATCATCATGATTTGGACGAACTACACTCAAGTGGAAAGACCGGATCGACTGACGGATTATTCGGATTAAAATGAACTACACTACCACCGGGTCAACTGATGGACTAATTAGATTTTAGATGAACTACACTTGGGCATATGACGGGTTGACTGTTGGACTATTTAGGGATTGAGATGAACTACAATTTGGGCGTATGACTGGTTGACTGTTGGACTATTCAGGATTGAGATGAACTATACTTGGGCATATGACTGGTTGAATGTTGGACTATTTAGGATTCTCTTGGCAATTAGTGAAGGGCAGTATGAGTAAATTATGGTTAGTTTGTCACATAACTATTTGATTACAGGCACCATACTTTGCCATTGTGGAAAAGACTACACTTGATGTGGGTTTGTGAGTACTGTAAAACTAGACTATTTTACGGCTAATGAAATTGCAGTTAGCATTTACAAATTTAACAGTAAATTATTTGGGGACAAAATACACATGATGGGTAAATTGCTGTTGGCTTGTCTTCATTCATTGATCTACAGTCAGAGTGGAGTAACACACATTTAGTGCAATGTATGTCCAGCGATTAGAAGAATGACAAGTCCTTTAACTGGTTTATTAATCACAAACTGAAGTTACATGTGGCAACTGCGTACCATAGGCATTGAGTTCTGAGCATACAGATAAGTATGAAAAATTTACCGGCAAGTTCATCAAGAAACATAATATATGATCAAGGTCGATAGTACATCAATCCCTTTACCCTCAGTGTCGGAGACAACTTATATAATTTTCACTACTCGTACTACACGCCCTCTGCCAGCATCCCAGTCAAGAGAAGGTGGGTCTTCAAAACTAGATCAAAGCTAACATAATATATGACAAGACCAGAAACGGTTAAAATAGGAAACAATCATGGTAATAGCTCCATTGAGCTGTAATCAACATTCACTTTGCCCGCATTGCACAAATGCCAGAGGACATGCACTCAGTAACTAAAACAATTAGAACACATTCTCCAACCAGAGTAACAAATTTACAGTTGGTATAGTATGACTTGACTGCCGAACCGATAGTTCCGACTTTACAATTCGCCGTGTGATGTCCATCTGTGGTGAATATCCGGCCCAAACTGCAGACTACCGTTGTTTTGATGGAGAATAGACCAATGTTCCAATGTACACACCCAAACATGGAGTAATATTTTATTAATGGAGTCCCCTGTCAGTTCACATACAGTACCAAAGTCGCATGGTAAGACCCTCGCTATTTTTGCGGTTGCTAACTGACATTTAAGTCCAGACATTCTAGTCCCCTTTTTAGGCTCCTTTACAGAGTATCAATCCCATTCATCTCTGATGGGGGGTGCGGTCATGACACCGAGACGACTATGGAACAAGCATTTGCTGGACAGAAATTACATGGCTACACTCAGTAGTTATTGCACTATTAAGTAATGACAGTTAAAACAAGGTAAATGAAGTACAGATTGATTGGATACACCATGGTGGTGTCTATTCTCTAAAATCAAATTTGGCATTAATCCACCACTACCACCACCACCACCGCCACCGCCACCGCGCCTCGCCTCGCTCCGCCTCCGCCTCCGCCCTCGCCTCCGGCGCCGCCGCCCGCCTCCGCCTCCGCTGCCCCCGCCTCCGCCTCCGCAGCCCGCCTCCGCCTCAGCCTCAGCCGCCGCCGCCGCCCGCCGCGCCGCCAGCCCCGCCGCTGCCGCTACGCTGCCGCTGCCGCCTTGCCGCCGCCGCCGTCGCCGTCGCCCGTCGCGTCGCGTCGCGCCATCGTCGCCGTCGCCGCCGCGCCATTAAATAAATCGCCGCCGCCGCCGCCGTGTTAAGCCATTCGCCGTCGCCGCCGTCGCCGCCGTCGCCGTCGCCGCCGGTAAATTAGGTCGCCGCCGTCGCCGCCGTCGCCGCCGTCGCCGCCGCCGATGCCGCCGCCGTCGCCGCCGTCGGCCTCCATGCCTTCCTTCACAACAACAGCCTACTGACACATTCCTCAAGTGACTCTGTTGTTATTATGACTAGGTCATCAGCATAAAGGTCCCTGGGGGGACACCAGATCGGAACTCACGAGAAAGGGCTTCAATCACTACGATGAACAGCAGTGGGCTGAGTACCAAACTTTGGTGGACACCGACTTTCACCTCAAACTCTTCACTGTAACCATCACCAACGCAAACCTGACTGCGTGCATCCGCATACATGCTCTGGACTAGGCGCACAATCCTCCTCTACACCAAGTTTCCTCAGTGCCCACCAGATGACCATCCTAAGAACCCTATCAAAGGCCTTCTCCAAGTCCACAAAAGCCATATAGAGTCTTTTGTTGGCTGCAAGGTACTTCTGCTGCAGTTGTCTGACAAAAAAATTGATTCTGTTGTACGTTAATAGAAATCTATTAGAATTAATAGAATTAATAGCGAATAAATAGAAATCAATACTGCCCCACTCAAGATTACATCACGTCAAGTGCAGCCTAATTGCAGTAATTCACCACCAAGATTACATCATACATCAAACAGCCTACTCCCGACTAAGCCCAGCAGCTTATCTTCGCAAAAAAACGCCGGCCCCACCCGCCAACTGCCTGCCGCCAAAGACAGCAGCAGTAGCACACAAAAAAGTCACATCGCCTCGACCAAATGACAATTTCTACCAACAACTTCAAAGGCATCGACAAATGAGAATTACTACAGCAGACCACAATCGAGATTACATCACCATTTGGAAATTCTCAGACATATTGCAGTCAACTGCACCAAACGACCAGCAAAAACGAACGACATTTTACACCTAGACCGCCAAATTGCATCAGCCAGAAAGTTTCCTACATCACGCCTCCCACAGGCGACAAACATCTGAGCTGCAATCTTAAAGGAGATTAAAGCTTCCATCCAAATTCGCCCCCACAGACGACAATTCAACTGATCAAACGACAAACATCACATCTCAGCCTGAAACATAGGAAACTGCAAACGAAAATAGATTTCTACAAGCAATATACCGGATCCACAAAGATTATATTCTACACAAAATAATTTTACAGAATTTGCCTAAATTCCCAACATACCAGCATTCCAACCATGACCTCTGCACTGTCAGCTGCGCCCAACATACCATCACTCTGTCAAAATCAAAGCCTGAGGCAAATTCCACCACATCAATCCGGCTCATGTAGCGAGCACTGGACTAGGTTAATATCCCAGTTACACACGTCTTGGATAGGGCTTTGTTGTTGTCTTTACTATGGCCA
>JAGTTF010001275.1:0-18449 GCA_019095985.1 Streblospio benedicti | reverse complement strand
GTGCTCAGTTTTCTATACGCCCATAGGGGGGTGTCGCTCAGTTTTTCATGTTACAATGCTGCAAGAATTTTTGTAAAAGGACACAAATATTATATTAAACAATATTAATCTTTCCGAAAGCAGTTTTATTTGCATAAAATCATCAGTTATAAGTCACAGATCAATTTACTTAATATGAATTTTAAAAAGCTGCTGGTCGGTATCATACCAAAATAAATCAAGTTACATTTTCACCAATCAAAAAAGAGAAAAAAGAATGATTGGTTCACACTGAAATAAAATTTTGTTATAAAATCATGATTTTTCCAATCCTAAGACACATGTTACACCTGGATCATTCCGATTTATGACCAAAGAAAGGATGAAGCCACAAATTCTCTTGTGCGAGATATGGACCTTAAGTGTTGCCATGGTTCGCCCTAAATATCATGTCCCAAGCACCGGATCTGTGTGGGCATCAGACCAAATGAAAATTTATCATAGATATCCATATTTGTTTGAAAATGAAGAAACAGGTTTCCAATATCCATTGCCTGTAAAACAATTATGTGCATCAGCCCATGACTATGTTACATACTTTCTAGACACACATGAAGAGAAAGATGTAATGCAAGTAGAACAGAAGGGGGGTATTCACAAAACCTACGAGCATAAAACATTGCAGCCAATGATCAGGGGAGTCCAAAGTGCTTTAGAAACATATGAAGAAAATGATTGTCAGTATGAGAATGTAAACGAATACATTGATAAGGTCAAACAGTGCCTTAATGCAGCATTGTCAATTAATGTGATATCATGCTCTGGGAAATCATTGGCAAAACAATATGTTCCACTTCTCGATGCCATTACAGATATTCTTGAATATCAAAACACACTGCACTTACCAGAAATGAAAGCAATCATAGGAGAATTAACTGATGCTGGTGTTGGGATATCAAATTTTGAGGTGCGATTTCGTATGACAGAAATGTCAATGATTCATAGTACCCAGAGGCGCACTTGTATACACTGCTCCCATGGCGATTCAGCACAAAATGAGTCAGTATAGAAGTTGCACTGGACTAGGTATAGCTTTCCCCGTTACACACACCTTGTTAGGTATTGTTGTTGTCCTTTATTATGGCCACGGTAGGATTAGGGAGCCAGTACTCTCTGGTACTGGTTTTTGAGCCGATTAGCGGCAGTTCTCCTTTAGCGCTCGTCGGAAGCGGTAGGGCTGGCAACCTATTCTCGATCTCGAAATAGGCCCTCTTTACTCAATTCTACGGAGGTTAACCCGATGGGTGCCTCTCTCAACGTGGTCCTGGCTCCGTGTTGTACTGCGTAGGGGGACGCCTGAAACAGTGCGTGTCAGCACCGGTGCGAAGTCCTTCCCGTGAGAAGGCCCTTCGTGAAACCCGGGGTGTCACCAGCTACTCTGCCCCCATTAGACGGGACTGATGGTTAGACAGCTGTTCACGGTATAAAAAGCCTAATACACAACGAGAAGCGCATTTAGGGTTCTGATCGAGTACGTGGCCCACTGGGTATAAGACCCGCAGGGGTGGTTCGTAGACGGCTTGTACACAGCACCGGGGACACGGGGTAGATCTCTATAGGGCCTTTGGTCTGAGATCCCGTGCCTCCCGGCCCACAGATTTCGAAGGTCGTCCAGGCAAGTTCTTCCACTGCGCTTCCTGAGGTGACTACCAGTCAAGACCTGCATATACAGAACTCACTTTGTTTACAGTTTGGTGCCGTGACCAGGATCTCACGTAGGTACACGCAATCAGGCAGTGTGCATACTGGGATCCAGTCGCGATGTCCGACACAGGGGTAAAGACGCCACCGGCGTCAAAGACTCAAGAAGAAAAAGAAACAGCGTCAACAGCTTCAAGACAGGCGAGTAGCGCCGCGAAGCGACCGCTTGGCCGCGGAAGATCTAAAGCGCAACCAGGCAGCGGTGATCATGATACTCCAACGTAGGAGCATGGGCGGTCATCAAGGGACTCGCGGAATCCGACCGCGAAGCGGGAACAGACACGCCGCGAGATGGGCAACACGCGAAAGACCACGGAGGCGCGAAAGAGAAGTCGGCCCACGAGTTGGACGTCGACGAAAGCCTCAAGTTGGACGAAGCCACCGGCGGAGAGCCGCCGCGACGCGAGACGCGCAGTCACCCCCAAGGGACCTACAGCTGGCTAGATAGGACGGGAGGCGTAGTGCGAGTCCCCTTGGACCCCGACACGAACCTTCCTCCATCGAACCAGATGGCTCCGCGGGAGGATTCAACGGCTGTGGTACAACCAGCGGACGGAAAGACCGGCGCGAGTGGCGTTAACCACAAAGTCGCGTCTACAGTGTTACCCACGCCCACCCTAGAGAGGATCCCCGAACCAGATGGTTCCGTAAGAGAAAAGGACCCTCCAGAAAAGACGCAGAGCAAGACAGCAGCTGGAACCAGAGGTACGGTTGGCAACTCCGCTGAGAAGTTGGCCCCTAAGAGGGGAGCTCTTCCAGAGGACAAGGCCAAGAACCGGGACGCTTCTGCCCAGTCTGCGCAAAGACCCCAGAAAGTGTTGGACCACGAAACGGACCAGGGACACGTGAGTGCCAACGAGGAGAACCAGAAAAGAAAGATGAGAGGACTTCCCAGAAGGACCCCTTGACCCGGGACAAGCCCGAAAAAGTCAAGAGGCCCAAGTCGAATCAAGCTCGGGAAAACAACAGCAGAGGAGGATATTATGTGGAAATATCTCTCCGCCCAAGAAGATGGACAAGCGATCCTAGGTATACACACCGAGCGTGTGTACTATCTAGAATCGATCCTCGGACGCCCAGCCGGATCGACCAAGGGTTTGCCGTACGTCTGGCGACCTCGTCGCGGACAGTACGCCTACCACATCACCCTCGACACCGCCGAGAAAGTGCTGCTGACACAACTCAGCGGGAGCCGCGACATCACTCGTGCCAAGATCAAGGACAAGGGCCGCGAAGCTGCAGATGAATTGCGCGAGTCGTGGGCCCACTACTTAAAGATCGTGCTCGAAGAGGGACAAGACATCGAGATGGCAGAGCTGTGGCGCCGAACCTCAAGACTCCTCACCTCATGGAAGGTTGAGTTGCTGCCGGAGTTTGCTGAGCCTGAATCGTCCTGGGAAGAGTTGACCGACCATGAAGCGTCGGAGACCGCACGACAAGACCGGGCGAGACTTTGGAAGAAAGCTCGTTCGGCACACCGCACCGCGGAAAAAGAAACAGAGGAGGCCGCTTTCCTGCCTCCTGTCAAGCCGCACAAGGCCGTCGGGTCCTATATCCCCGACCCACCAAGCAGGGAGTCCGAAAGAGCTCCCGCCAAAGAACAAGCGCAGCCAGAAGAAACAGAAGTCTCCAAGCCACTTGCGGCATTAAGAGCCGAAATAGCGCGCTTGGAGGCTGAACAAGAACTCGCAAATCTGACTGCACACCCTCCGACTAGATCGGATGACAGATCGCTGAGCGAGAGATCCGGTCTCACGCCCTCCCCGTCGATTACCATCAACTCAGAGGGAAGCCCCAGCAAAGTCGACCCCGTCGAGTCCACGAGACAGCCGCCGCATGTCGCGAACGCTGTTCCCGCGAGTTTCTCAACGGGCAGTAGCGAGTCCTCGGCACCGGGGTCAACCCCGCTAGAAGACCCGCTCGTACGTCGTTTTCACCAGACGCCCTGGGATAACGCCCTGGAAGAGTACAAGGTACAAGAGAAAGACTGGAACAGACCATGTACCGCGTACCCTCCCACAAGTGGGCTGGGTGGTTGGTAGACTGACTAACCGGAAAGGCACAAGGAGTGCTGCTCAACATGACGCTCGAGCAGCGGAGCGACTGGCCAACTCTAGTTGCGACCCTCAATGCTCACTTCCATGTTGAATTTGAGGCAAGGACAGTCGAGGAAGAGTTGATCACCTGGAAACAGGGAAACAAAGAATCCGTGCGAGACTTCATCTCCAACCTTCAAGCGCTCGCGAGACGAGCATTCGGCAAAGATCTTGCAAAGAGGGAGACGGCTGTGTTAAAGCGACTCGAATTAGGGTTGAACACAGCCTCGCTCCGCAGAACCTACGACGACGTGATGCTGCACCCTGGGGCGACACTTACCATAGTGACCTCAGAGCTCCTTGCCGGGAAGGAAGGGCGGGATGATGATCCGTCCAGGTACCAGGCGAACATCGTCCAGGAGAAAGAGCAAGACAACGCCAAGAAACCCCAGCACCCCTCAGTGGAAGACACTGTGCACAAGGTGTTGGCAGCGCAAGCGGCGACTAAAGACAAGAAGCCGACAGGAGATGATGCCGCGAAAAGCAACCCCACCTCGCGCCGCGGGCGCGGGGGCGGGACAAAGACCGGGTCAGCCGAGAGTCGCAAGGAGGCGAAGGACTACTCCACACTACAGTGTTGGAACTGCGAGAAGACGGGTCATCCCCATACGCGGTGTCCGGCTGCCTCAGAAGAAGACAAAGAAAAGTGGCTAGAGATCGCGAGACTGAATTTCAAGAAGCGCAAGGGCGCGAATGAGGCGCCTGTCGCAAAGTCAAGCGCGAGTTCCAGCAAGCAGCAGGAAAACTAGCTGGCAGGGCGACGGAGTCGCGAGTCTCCCCTGCCGCATTGTATACAAGCGACACAAGAGCAACAGGGCCTAGCCTTAGTGGTGGTGGATTGTCCCTCGATTCGACCCCTTTGGGTTCAGGAGTGCTGCCTGAATCAAGTCCTGACTTCGCCGGGAACTCGGAGTTAAGTGCTTCGGTTGTTCCCGACAAAGACACAGCCAAAAGACCCAGTCCAGAACCGTCTGGTGACCAATCACAGCGTGCCAGGTCGAAGAAGACCCGCACGGACGTGAAAGGTGGGCCAGGGAGGACCGGTATCACCTTCACTTGTCCTGGCGATACCCCACGAGGGAGGAGCCTGCGGCGAAGTGGCCGAGAGCGTGATGAACAGTCGATCGGGAGGGGGGTTTGCACGGTTAGCAGCCCTCTAGTGCCAGAACAGATAACAAGTACACCGACAAGCGGCACGAAGGAAAAGACAAGTCCTGAGCAGCGGTTTGGTAGTCCGGACAAGCAAGTGCCAAGCACAGAGACAAAAGCTAGCTCTGGCGGGCGCCTTATGGTGACATCGTCAGGGGGCGAGGAACCCGTCGAGTCCCGGCCAGCCCATCGAGGTCCCGAGGACGAAAGCGGTCATTCCATGGCTCGATTAACGCTCGCTCAACATCACAGCATGACAAGTCTAGGAGGCAATTGTGATCGCACGCCAGCTCAGTCCGCCTCCGCGGGGCAACCACCGGAGATACGGCGAGGGGCGGTGTATCAATGTCACGAAGTAGACACAGACGTCGCGAGAATAAGAACAGAAATGGCTTCAGCTGAGGCCGCGCCCGTGTGCAGGTGTTTGGTGGAACTCGCGGGCCGCGAGCTAGCTACCTGCCTGGACACGGGTGCCACCTTCAGTCTCCTTTCGACACGCGTTTACCAAGAGTTGCGGCCACATCTTCCTCCACTGGACTCCTCAGACTTGGTATTAACCAGGGCTGGGGGAGATGTGGACCATCCAGTTCAAGTTGGGGGGATAAAGTACGAGCAGACTGTCCAAGTTGGGCGGTTGGAAGGGCTCGACCTACTCCTCGGCATGGATTGGTTGGTGACTCACAAAGCGGAAATCAACTGTGGAAGGCGCACGATACGGGTTAAAGAGAACCCAGAGGTATCGTTTGGGAGAATACTGGCGGTGGACAGCAAAGACCTGGTACGCATGGACAAGACCGTTTGCATAAGGCCACGAGGCGTGCAGCGGGTATCTTGTCATGTGCGCGACCTCTCCAAAGCAGGGCGCGAGGTGCTCGTGGAGGGAGTTGTCCAGCTGGGCGACGAACTTTACGTGGTACCCTCGCTAGAGATAGTTCGCGACGATGGCAGCATCCCGCTGACTTTGGAGAACCAGGGAATTACGTATAAAGAAATCAAAGAGGGGCTGGTAGTGGCCAAGATCACCGACCTCTCAACTCGGCAACAAGAAAAGACTCGTCTGGAAGACGTCAACCAAGCTTCAGACGGGGGGGAGGAGCCCCCTGCTGTTCGTATCTGGCACATTCCCACCCATGTGGCGTGCGAGTGGGGTCAGTGCGGACCTGGCACGGAAGGGAGTGGACCAGCAGGCAACTGATACCGGAAGGAGAGAGCAAAGAGTCACCGCTGATCACGGGAGACTGCAAGTTGTACTACGCAGATGGTAATCCGTCTCGGTGCAGACTGGTACAGAAAGAGCCGAGGTGATCCGGGAATTCCCGGAGTATCTTCGTTGCATGCTTCCGGCTGAAGGAGAGTTGACGACAGACGAGGTCTCCGAGTTGGAGGCCTTGGTGACAGAATTCGCGGACTTGTTCGTGGGGCCAGACGATAGTCTGGGCTTCACGGATAAGATTCACCACAAGATCGACACGGGTGACGCGAAACCCATCAAGCAAAACTACTTCAGGCGATCCCACAAAGAGCGCGAGTATGTCGACGCCGAACTGGAAAAGATGATGGCCAGTGGGGTCATCAAACCGTCAAAGTCCCCTTGGGGAGCTCCAGTGGTGTTGGTGCGCAAGAAATCCGGAGAACTTCGTTTCTGCATTGACTTTTGCAGACTGAACGAGGTCACCAAGAAAGATGCGTATCCTCTACCCAAGATCGACGAGTGTCTGGACGCCCTTGAGGGCTCCAGGTACTTCAGTATGCTCGACCTCGCGAGCGGGTATTGGCAAGTAGCGATGGATGAACAAGACGCGGAGAAAACAGCTTTCGTGACACACAGAGGACTCTACCAGTGGACAGTGATGCCCTTCGGGCTCTGCAACGCGCCAGCGACTTTTTGCAGACTGATGGAGATGGTACTCGCCGACATCGTTTGGAGCCAATGCTTGGTTTACCTGGATGACATCCTGGCCTTCGGGCGGAGTTTCCAGGCTGCCAAGCAAAACCTCCGGGCGGTGTTCGAGCGACTACGCACAGCCAACCTGAAGCTGAAACCGGCAAAGTGTCAGCTCTTCGCTTCCAGCCTCGAGTACTTAGGGCACATAAGTCGACAAAGACGGATCCGTCCCCAGCCGAAGCAAGGTGCAAGCGCTGCATAATTGGGCGATTCCACAGAACCTCACGGAGACGTGAACGTATCTCGGTTTTACCGGGTACTACCACCGATTTGCGTTTGTGGTACAGCGAGTTGGCAAAGCCACTGACAGAGCTAACCAAGAAAGGTGTGTCGTTCAAATGGACGTCAGAACAACAAACCGCCTTCAAAAAAGATCAAAGAATTTATAGAAGAGCTACCGCTGCTGTACTACCCAAAGCCCGGGCTCGACTTGCACCTCAAGGTGGACGCGAAGTCTGTTCGGAATCGGGGGGTACACTGAACAAGAACAAGAGGGGAAGTTTGTGTCGCTGGGGATTCGCCTCAAAGACGCCATGTAAGAGCTACTACGCGAGTAAGAGGGAATTCTACGCTTGTAAGTTCTTCATGCGCATTTCCGGACATCACTCTGGGACCATGGTGGTCATTTGACAGACACAAATAGACATGGGTGCCACCCTGAAACAAAGTGCAAGAGGCAAGAATGCATCCTGCATGCGATCCTGTATGTACATGCTAACAAACAGATCAAAGTAGTGCTTGTCGATTAAGAAGGCCCAAGCCCATACAAATATGTCAGACATGTGTGTCCATTTGTATAAGGTCGGCAAACGTGGTTTCCCTCGCTTGGGGATTTCCCGCCCATGAGGTCAGCAAACATCATGATGGATGGTCCCAATTACATTGTGTCTGCATACATCCTCCAAATTTGGTACACTGATTCATTTCAATTGGTGGAGGATCAAGTAGCCGGGTGGATGAACAGAAGCCACCGGCAGAGTGAAAAATGTGAAATTGTCCACACCAAGTGGGACTGGCCCCTTGTGACAGGACAGTGATGGTATGGGGGCTACTGCCTAAAATTTCCTTTACCCCAGATTAAGACTGATGTGAGATTGGATGGGGGAAAGTTTGAAGCAATGCTTAGTCTACCTGGTCAACATCCTGACTATCGGACAGTCACCAGGCAAGAACAAAATCTGATAACCCTGTGTTCCCTGGACTACTAACAGTACCTGGAAACTGAAACCCCTAGCAAACTCTCCAACACTTTGGTCGCACAGAGATGAACGTACTTAGTGCCCGATCCCTACAAAGACAGGATCCGTCCCTGCCGACAGCAAGGTTGGGGCTGCATAAACAGCGATTCCACAGAACTTCAAGAGATGCCTCGGTATCTCGGTTTTACCGGATATTTGGACCAAACCAACAGTGAAGTTAGTTGAATGCCACTGGCTGAGCCCAAGAAAGGTGGGTGTTGTTCAAGATGGAAGTGCAGAACAACAAACCGCAGTGGGATCAAAGAATTTATAGAAGAGCTACATGTAAGCTACCCTGAATTAACAAACACCCTCAAGTGGAGTAGTCTGTTAGCTTGTCGATGAAGACTGGCCCAAGAACAAGATAGGGAAAATCAAAAATTGGAAGCAAATGGTCGGCTTACGAGCCATCAGGCCTACGGGGATTAGCTAAATCGGTTTAAACGGGTCTATTGACTCATGCCCATTTCCGGAGATCACTTAGTACCATGGATCCTCCAAATTACAGACAAGTAACACTGACGTGCCTGTGCAAGTATCATCAATCCGACAACATGTGCATGCATTGGATCAGAGATGGGGGTGGTACAAGCCCTGGAAGATTCATCATCTGGCCGAAAGTTGAACGAGGTAGCTGACTCTCTCACACGAAGCGAGAACTATCCTGATATGCAGGAGACATTCTGTCAGCGAAAGCCGTGCAAGTTGGGGGAGTGTCCAGATTGCCTCTTCTTCAAGCAAAAGTTAGCCAAGTGCCGGGATATCGACTCAGACGACTCGGACCAGAATAAAGACAAGCCCGTGCCCGTGCTCAACGTAGCAAAGGCTCGCGCGAAAGCGCTGCCCAAACTGCGCGCTGGGAATTCGCGCCCACGACGTCGACTCGGACGATGACGGCGAGGATCCAGAACTCGTGGACGGCATTGACTACAATGTCTACCTCACGAGAAGGCTACACGATCTCAAGAACCGCACGCACCTGGACCAGCGCGAGATAGCGGCGGATGACCTCGCCCTACTGGCAAAGGAAAAGGTTGCAGTGCGGAGATCAGCAAGATTGGCCGAAAAGAGGCGAGGGGCAGCGATAGCGCCCCTGCCACTAGTACAGGGCGAAGATCCGGAAAGCGAGGACACAGGTTATGACTCAGATGAGGAAGACAGTTCATTGCAGGACCAGTCTCCTTCCCAAGCAGAGAACCAGTGCATACAAGTGTTGGCGCATTTCACTGATGCAGAGTGGCGAGAGGCCCAAGCCTGTGATCAGTGTATACAGAGAATAGCGGAGCTGAAAAGATTATGGGGCGGAGAATATGACTCCGATGCCATGAAAAGCGAGACTCCCGAGGTGCGGGAGTATGGTCGACTGTGGAAAGACATACATAAAGATACAGATGGCGTTTGGCGGCTGCGCAAGATTGTGTCAGCGAAAAGACAACCAGACCAGATAGCCGAGGTTCATCTCGTCCCGGTGGCCTGGCGCGAGAGTATTTGGAGGTGCGTGCACGTCCACAGCATCAGCCACCTGGGATACGAGCGAGTCTACGAGTTGCTGCGTCGCCGGTTTGCATGGCCAAACATGTGGGAGGACGTCAAGCTGATGTGCAGAGCCTGCATCACCTGCCAGCAATGCAAGACCGGAGCGGGAGGAGGGAAGAACCCCATGAAGCACGAGTATGTGGGTTTTCCGCATGAGCGTGTGGGGATCGACCCTCAAGGCCCCCTTCCAAAGACACCAGCTGGTCAAAAGTACGTCTGTGTCATCCAAGATTATTTTTCCAAAAGAATGGAGCTTTATATGCTCTCAAAAGAAAAACAGCTGAAGCCGTCGCGAATGTGCTCTTTCGCGAGTACATCTCGCGACATGGGGCGATGAAAAAGCTGCACAGAGACCAAGGAACAGAGTTTGACAACCAGGTGTGTACCGAGTTGTGCAAACTATACGGCATCGACAAGTCAAGAACTACATCATAAGCTCCCTGGAGCAATGGTATGGTAGAACGTAGTAACAAGACCATCAAAGCGATTTTACGGGCTTTGAACGTCCAAGAAAAAGACAATTGGGATGAGCTGTTGCCGTATGTATTCATGGCGTATAACGCGACTCTGCACGCGAGCATGGGATTCACGCCACAGCGACTGTTTTACAGCCAGTGCGCGGATACCCTGCTCCCCGTGGATCTAATGTATGGGTGTGATGATTGGGCCGTTCCTCAATGTTACTCCTCTTATGTATTTCACCAGAGAAATCTGGCGATGCAGACAGCAGAGGCAGTACGACAAGTTACAGGCCGGGCGGTGGAAATACAGAAAAGTCAGCAGACAAGGACCGGGATTAAAGAAAGACAATACAAGGTGGGAGACCTGGTGTTATTGTTTTTGCCGCCAAACAAGAGAGATGTCCTGCATTCACAGCCGTGGACAGGGCCCCACGAGGTAGTGGAAGTGGGGAGCGACCTGATTACCAAGATCAAGATCCGCAGAGACAACCCATACAAAGAAAAGAGAGGCCGCCGGCCGACACTAGAGAAATGGGTCCATACGCGCCACCTCAAGCCGTTTTTGACGACAAAGCAGGGGCGTGTTATGGCCGTAACAGAACAGACCTGCCCTTCCTATTTGGAGGAAGTTGCTAGCTCGCACGAGCAACTCTTCTATAGATACTGGAGGGCGAACTATTAGACAAGAATCTGGGGGAGAGCGTAGTTTTATGCGCTCGACTCCACCGCTTGGTGGTTAAAGTTTCAAGATGAAAAGGAAAGCAAGATGGCATCCCACCCTCCCAACCCATTGCTGCGCGTTTCATAGTGAAACTTGGGGGAGAGAGGTGTGGAGCCGAGCCGGCCATACAGCGACCTAGGGCGAGTTTGTCGTCGATTCAACCTAGGGAGAGTACGAGACTTGATCCAGGCAAGCCCTCACAATGTTGGGGACAAACCTGGGACAGAAAAGGGGAAAAGGACAGTACAAAGGTGTAGATAAGCACGACAAAGAGAAAGGCAAAGTAAAGAGGACAAGTGTGACTTCAAAGGCGGCGGCAGTTAAGTCGCGCGAGCTTTGATTGTCGCAAACAGTTCGCCCCCACAAGACGCTAACGGTTAAACAAAATCAAAGACACAAGTACAGACAGCAAGGCGCCGCCGCAATTGGTCGCGACTTAACGGAGCCATAACCGGCGCGAATGCCCAACTGGGGTCATTAGCGACCGCGACAAAGAAACACGAGTATCCAACTAGGACACCTCGCGCTGGGTGGGTCAGTCCATGGAGACAAAGAACGTGAGTGGCTAACCAGGTCACCTCGCGCAAAAGATAAAGAAAGATGACGTCACTGGCGCAGCTCGCGGCCGAAAAGTAAACAAGTCGGCCACGTGGGCGCAGAGTACTGGAACGGTCAAAGGTCGTCGCGCCACTTCCCGGCTTGTTGATTGGTGGAAACCATCCGAGCGGGAAAGCATGCGCACCTCATGATCGGCATACAAGGATTTCATCATTTCTGTACAAGTTCTCACAGGAGCAACACGTGTTTGCAGATTGCTCGGGATTTCAAGATAAAAGACCGTTTTGTGCAAAGAAAAGAGTGATACCGGAGTACAAGGGCCCCACCGGAACAAGTCCGTACGTGTGGCCAAAATAAAAGGCAAGTGTGTGCAGAGAGGGTGGGCCTGTAGTCGTCACCATGGCTGACGCAGGTCCCACAGACGACACGATGGGGACCGGGTCTCGGCCCGGCACCCCCGTCCACAAACAAGAGGAGGGCCAGGTTGCGGTACAGACCGGTAATGACCAGGCAAACAGCGTCGACCCCGGCCTCGACGAGACCAAAGAGATGGACGTCCTAGAAGCAGAGGACGCAGCGGCAACAGAAGAAACACAGCTCACCACCGAAGAACTCGTGGCGGGGCTGCAGACGGCCATCGATGAAGCTGGCCTCAAGTACAGAGAGGGGGACACCGGGAGCGACACGGATTCGTCCAGTTCGAGCTCCTCGTCCAGCACTACATCCGGCGGGTCGTCGCATCGGCAGTCCCGCGAGTCTCTCGTGGAAGGCCGAACTCACGCCCCCGCCCTACAGAGGACTCCCACAGACGACGAGTTGCAGAGGTTTTTCGCAGACCCATACACTCAGGATGTGCTTTACCCGGGTGAATATCTGGCGGGCAAGCCTTCTGACCGGGTGAAATACCTCGCCGACCACGTAACCGGCCTGCCACAGCACAGCTATGCCATGGAGAGGCCCCACGTCTCGTACGGGAGCACCGAAGAACCAAAGTGGCTCTCTCAAGCGCGGGACGACCAGAGACCCCGCGACCAAGAACCTGAGTTGCGTTGGGGAGGCGTGAGGCGAGTCGCCACGAACTCTGGACACAAGTCCTTCCCCAAGCTGCATCCGGAAGTCACCATTCGTGCTTCCCAACTCCCGGTTGATTCGATCAACCGCAAAGATGTGCAGGCGCTATTGGTTGCTTGGCTCGAGTGAGGCTTACGCTGCCCCGTGCTAGGCTGTGAACCATGGGCAGCGCTTGACCCAGGAAACAAGGACGCCCTACCGAAGCCGCAAGCCATGGTCACCCGAGAAAGACCCCACTTGGAAAGAAAGACCAGATGACTGCTCGCAGCTAGACAGTATCGCGGTATGTGGCCCGCGTTCGCGCCACGCCCAAGAACACTGTGGGGAGGGACTGGAAGGCATCCTCGACCATTGGATTCATTTCCACATGCGTCGGGGCGCTGCTTTTCAGCTCCCTGCTGTAGCCCCACACAAATAGAAAAGCTGCCAAAGAGATGTCACCGCACGATGTTTCCGTCCATCAACGCAGCAGTTTCACACCTGTTGCATCACCACAAGGACGACGTACAAGCTCGCGCAGCCGACTGCAAGAAGAAGCAAGAAAACTCGCCGAAGACCAAGTCCAAGCGATGTGACACCCACAAAGACCTCGTAGACCCGAAATCATTGCCATCGGTTGCCCAACTGATGGTATTTGAGTTCATGGGGCGCTACGAGAACCAGTTCAACTTGCCGCGAGTGATCGGGCGCCGCAAGTGGTACACAGACGCCAACGCCGGTCGAGTGATCGTGGGTTTCCACCTGCGAAAGTTCGACTGGGAGAAGCAGGACTGGGACAAGGCACACCTGGGATGGCTGCAGCGATGTCATCACGACTTTGCGAGTTGGGCAGCAGGCCTAGCCGCGTACGACCCTGCGCCACCTCCCACCACAGAAACTTACCGCGATGCGACCGCCCCCGGCGCGAAAAGCCATGACAGAAAGCAGCAGCATCAACCACAGCAGCCACCGCGAGAGCAGCAGCAGCCACGAGTCTCCCGTGTTGCGCCGAAGAGACGCCGTGAAACCAAGACCGCCAGAGAGGTTCCGGGACCCATGTTGGTAGTCCCCGCCCCTCGAGCCAGCATGATGACAGCCCTCCTGAAGACGGTGAAGAACCTCAAGGCCCCGGAGGCAGCCCCCTGCCATCGTTGAGACCCGACCAGCGCGCCACCAAGAAGAGAGCCCCCGAGCACCATCACCAGCAAGTCGGAGTACCCTGGCGGCACGCCGCCGGGTGCTTCGCCCAAGAAAATGGACCCGCCCAGTGGTCCCCCACAGAGAGTGAGCCGCCGCCCACAAAGAGAAAGGTCACCACTGACGCCCCCAGAAAAGAAACCGAAGTGAGTCGTCTGGCTCAGAGTCAGCAGTGCGCGACCCAAAGATGTCAAGGGGGGTCCCCATGCTGCAAACCAGCTGGTGACCTTCCTGAGACACAAGACGACTGCCAAGCCCTTTCGAGAACAGCTCCACCTGCTCATAGACGGGATTGATGGTTAGACATCTGTTCACGGTATAAAAGCCTGGATACACAACGAAGCTGCATTTAGGGTTCTTGATCGAGTAATGCAAGGCCCACTTGGGTATAAGACCCGCAGGGGTGGTTCGTAGACGGTTTGTACACAGCACCGGGAGACATGGGGTAGATCTCTCTATAGGCCTTACCTGAGATCCTGCGGCTCCCGGCCTGATTTTGAAGGTTGTCGCCCAGGCAAAGCTCTTTCCACTGCGCCTTGAGGTGACCACCAGTCAAGACCCGGCAGATACAGAACTCACTTTGTTTACAGATGGGAGCAGCAATGCAGGCAGATTACTACAATTTTTAGAAAATAGTACTGATAAGGATAGTTTGGAAAAGATGACACTGCAAGAAATGAATGAAACTGAGGAACTGTTGGTGGATAAGAATGCATGGCAGGTAGCTCAAATTGTCCTGACATAAAGATGTCATATGGAACCATGCCCGAGGGGAGACCTTATTCTTGCTGACATTGAAAACCCTAGATTGGAACTTTTTAACAACAGTAAGTATTTGAATGACTTTTTTTAAGAAAACAGGCAAAAGAAAATTAGAAGTCTCTCTCCCAGGTTTTCATTATTTTGGCTAAAGATAATGGAATTTTCAAAATCAATATACAATACGGGGTGAACTGTTTATGGAGCAATCAAAGTAAAGGCATGTGTGCTAAAGATGGTATGACGAACCATGTAATTTTTGTAAGGAGACGTCCAGTACATCCTAGCCCAAGGCCTTACCCAGACTATTATGCAGCACTGCCTAGTTATAAATACCTTGGATCTGAAAACAACCCCTTCACAGATTGTAGGCCTATCGATGATTTTTACCACATGGCAACAATATCAAGTCTCTATTCAGTTCCTATAAGATTTCCCTCACACTTTGATGAGGCTTTGGAAGAGTTTTCAGCAAAGTTCATAGTTGATAGGGATCTTGTTCAAAAGTATGTGAAACATTTTGAATATTTAGAATTGGAAGAGACAGAAGAAACAAGATGAAAGAAAAGGAAAAGTCGAAAAGCAAAGTGACTATTACAGTGCAGCCTATAATGGGCGCCATGTGGGACACCTTCGATTTCCTTCCTCATAATGCCTTTCGTCAATGAAAGCCATCTACAGAGACCAAAGGCAAAAACAAAAGACAAAAGGCAAAAACAAAAGACGAAAGGCGAAAATTCAGTAAATCATCCTTTGCCATCTAAAATTAATTTCAGTTCAATTTCGTAGACGAAAAGATGATTTTACAGATGAAAAGGACACTAATAAATATACCATTTTTGTTGTTCCTTTTGTCTGTAAAATCATACTTTCGTTTATGAAATATTTGCCTTTACCTCTTTTGCTATTCATCTATATACTTTTGCCTTTCGCCTCACCCTCGAGTAAAAAAAGTGCCACGCGCATATATGCTCCAGTAGCTGATGGGGTAACTTGTTGAGTTACCCCCATCAAGATGGAGGACGAAGGAAAAGGTAAACACATGTTTTCTCTTATTTCTAAGTATTTAGACAGTATTTGGAGATAGTAGTTATGCTAAGTTAATAATATCTAACTCAACAATAAGTATGGGAATCGGACTGCTTATTCAATAAGCAGTACATAGGCAGCAATTCAAGCAAAAGTAGAAATGTGGAATGATAAGTGGGTAACTCCCAACTTTGATGGGGTAACTCCTGTGATGCAAACAATGTGGCCCGTAACCCCACCTTATATTTGGTGGTGATTTTGTACCATTTATTACGTTTCTGTGCAAACTAACACAATGACAATGGGTTCTGAAGAACTTTGATAGTATTAATTGCATCAGATTTCTAATGAATGGAGTAATGGTCAAAAAACAATGGCACGGGGAAACTATAATCTCAAGGATGCAACAAGTATCATGAAATCATTCAATGTTCAAGAGCTGAATTGTATAATTATTTAAGATGTGGGGGGGTCGGAAGTTTTTTTAGACATCAGTGTTTCTAACTTCTGACCTCCCCACGGGTTTGCAAATCAAATATATGACCCCCCCCAAGGTTTATGCCCCCCAAAATCAAACATATGACCCCCCATGCAAAAAATATATGCTCGAAATATGAACTTCCGACGCCCTCCCCCACTTTAGTATATATAACTTACCTAGCATATGACACCCCCATTTCCACATGCCCTGTGTATGCATTAGTATAGCATTGTACCGTCATATCTGCTGTACAAATTTGCAAAAAATATTTAGCTACAGGTATATGAATGAAACTATGAATGAATGAAACTAGTATTTTCCCCGGTTTGTTAAATGCAATACTAGTAAACAAAATGCAATACAAACTGTATATATTAACTTGTCATGATATGAAAGGACTGGTGCTATTTAATTGAATTTAGAGAAAGCGATTTAATCTTTAATCTCTTATTTTGAAAAAAAGTAAAAGAATATATTTTGCATTTTCCGAAAATAAAAGTTAGTGGTATCGAAAGAAAATAAACATAATATAATTCAATCTTGATAAAGGGTTTCATATTCCATTTCATAAGTTGCTTGCAGTGGCTCAGACAATTGCTCTAATATAAGAGCCGATGAGCTATTATCAAAAACTCTAAATTCAATTAATAGCACAAGTCCTTTCATATCATGACAAGTTAACTTCGATATATTTTTAAACAGTACAAATTCTTGGGGAAGGCACTGGTTTCTTCAAGAAAATTTTTCCATCCAATCTTTAAAATCCTTTGTCAAAAGCATTTTGGCAAATATTAGCAATTCAATCGCATGTGTTGAGTGTTGACATATGAAACTAGGTACAAAATTACAAAATATTTTTATTCCAACTGTCCATAAATCCAACCATTCCTCAAAACTATACAATACCACATAATCATAAGTATGCATTCATAATCCCAACTAAAGTACATTACAGTACAGATTATACTACGCAAAATACCTGGAGATTTCATGACACTTCATGACACTCCCAACACAAAAAGAATAATAAATTACAATTGCACAATCATAAAAAATAAAGATTAAACACATACATGGAGTCTCTTACAACACTCTCAGCTGGAAGTGTAATCTACTAGTTCACTGTCCACCATCTTAGGTGGCCGAATCGGAGAATCATAAACACGCGTTTGATAGAAAATTATAAATAAATTAAAACAGAGAGAAAAACGATGGATTGACATTGGGAGGTTCCGTACTAATAACAGGACTGTAGCCTTTATCACTGTGGCGATGTAAGTTTCCAAATTCTTCTTGTCGGAAATAGTTATCAAGGCTGGATGTTATGGAATTCCCTTTGTTTACAAAACATTGGGGTGGGTACATTTCCGGGTACATTTCAATAAACCGATAGGAAACTGATTAATTATGAAGAAATGAAAAAGCTGCATATAGATAAAATGTATATATTCAAATGGCTCAGCAAGTACTATTTATGTGGCATAAAGTTAACATAAAAATTTTTTAAGAAAGATTCAAAAACCACATAGCCTTTTTTTAAAACTTTGGCCCGGGTCCGGGTCCATATTCCCAGGGGGGAAATTCCCCCAAAACCAATTTATAAAAACCCCCCCCTTGAATTTGAAAAATTTATTTTTGGGTTTAAAATTTTAAAAAAAATTTCCCAGGGGGGAGTGTTGGGGAAGTTATCTCCGGAAAATTCCCCACATCCAGAAACCCCCGGGGTAATTTTTCCCGTTAAACATTGGGTGGCTAAATCCGGAAATTAACGGATAGGCTTTATTGGGAATAAGGGTTTTGAATTAGGGGGGGGAGTCTTAAATGGAGTTCCCCCCCATACCTGTGCCTTTTCGTTCTTTGGGTGACTGTTGTGGGGGAAAAGCGGGCATGTTTAAAAGGCTCTTTGGGGGGGCTTTTTAAAAAAGGAAATGATTTGAAAACCCGGGGAACCTTTTAACCCTAAACGAAAACCCCTATGCAATACCAAAAATTTTTAAAAATTTGGGACCCCGCCCTAAAAACCCTTTACACCCCTTTTTTAAAAAAATCTCACTTTTTTTTGGGTTAATTTACCGTTATCTGGGGAAAAAAAAAGGCAAACAGAACCATCTTTTTAATGATTACTGGTTTAACAGTCGATATTTAGAATGACGGGTTCTCAGACCCAAACGTCAGGACAGACAGGGTTTGGGCCTCGCCCCGTAATCTCTCAGTAATATAACTACCTGATTTACCATCAAACATCAACCATTTCCACCCGTTATTACCATGCATCAATGCAGGGCAGTTTAATTACCACCCAAACCCCGATTTTGGAGTAGGGGGATCTCTTGACCCCCCTTAAACTGGGGGGGTTTTAAAAAGCTTTTTACCCCTTTTTTAATTTTTTGGGGTTTAAACTTAAAAAAACCCCCTTTTTTTTCCTTTCCTTTTTCCAATGGGGATTAAAAACCCCAAAATATTTTGGGTTTTTAAAACCCCTTTCTTTA
>JAGTTF010001270.1:76936-94042 GCA_019095985.1 Streblospio benedicti | reverse complement strand
TTTGTTTTTTCTTTCAGTTTTTTCCCCAAAAATCCCCCTTTTTTCGATGTAGGACACAAAGTTTGGATGCAACACTAGTACTAAAACACACCTCTCTCCTATTAATTCTCTTCAAATGTTCTTTTCCTAATCAGTCAAACCACTTCTCCGCGTTACAGGACACGGCGTGCACGTTCTGTTCCACAAGCAAGTGGAGGCGTCCGACCTGCTGCTTATGGACGACCGGGAATCACCGGCGGGGTCATGGGGGTCAACCGCCCAGGTCACGCTCAGGTCAGACTGCGCGCAAGATGGTGGACACGGACAACACACAGTATGTGCAGGTCAGTGACAACACAGTATGCAGGTCAGTGATGTATGAACCTCACTATCAAACATAAATTTCAACCTCCCATTTTCATTGTGACTTTGTATCTGAATACGTATGATTGTCACGTTCTATTTTATCTCCGATGTATAGATATTGAAGTCAGACCTAAAGTAAGCAAGATGTCAGGATTTCAGCTTGATAAGAATAGAATACAATCTAAGAATATTATGGTTATATCATAGTGAATTATGCGACACAGAAAAACATGTTTGATATAAGTTGAACTATCAGGTTTTATGTAAGAAGTCCAGTTGTATGAATTTACAGTTGGACCTGAAAGTCGCACTAGAAAAAGAGCGAACACTATTTTCAAGTGATCTGACATTTAGATTTTATCTGAGTGATTTACAAAGATGTACAATGTAAATAAACGTGGCAGAAACTTTTATTTCCTTTGAGTCGTCTACATTAGAGGTACTAAATCTATAAACTATTAATATGTCACTAGCCTACACTTGGTTCACGGTGTATGCTGTTAGCATGAAAACTATACGAATGTGTGTAGAGTACTGTGTACTTGTCCAAGAAATATTTTACAAACTCCAATCAAAAAGTACATTTATATTATCACATATTTTTATATATTCAAAATTTGATTAGGTTTCAAACATAGTTGCTTTTTTCTCTTTTAACTATCTAAAATCAATTTTAACAAATTAATGAGTTATGACATATCATTGTAGGTACCAATTCAAGGTTAAACATACATTTAAAAATGCATTTTATTTGAATTTGGGTCCACATTAATTGTTTTTTTAAAAGTACCTGTTTATCAAAATTTGAATTAATATGAAACAAAAGCAAACGGTTTTCATTTTGGAAAAGGGTACTTCCTGTACATGTATACCAATCTTTGAATAAAAATCACATATGAAAAAATTAATTCTTGAAAAGGGTACCTGTTAACCAAAAATTTAAACGAATTCAAATATTGTGATTTTTATTTATTATTTGAACATTAGAAAACAAAAACAAATGAAGAACATCAAATGAATCTCTTAATTCCATAATATTCCAGACTACAGTAGGACCTGTTTGTCTTTAACTCGATAGATGGCAGCCTCCGTCAGATGTTGGCAGATGCGTCCGTCACTAAAATGTGGGTGTGGACGGACTGTTAACATCTGAAAAGTTGGTGCTTGGCGCATCTAACTCAAATTAAAAAGGACCTTTTTCTAAAATCCATTTTCATTGATATTATTTAGATGCCATTTTCAAAAGTGAAAAACTCTAATTTTCTATTTGATTGTAATTCAAATTTTGATAAACAAGTATATTTCTAAAGAAAATAGAAAATGGCATTTGTATTCCGAAATTCAAAATTAATTACTATTTCTTTTGGGTAATTGAAACCTATGCGTATTAAGAATTAAAAATCGTCAGAACCTCTGTTTCTCCCTTTTTTCAAGAGCTGGAGCAAACTCGTACTGTTGTGAAATCAATGTTTTGATAAACAAGGAGCTGGAGCAAGTGGTCCAGAAATTATACTGAAATCCTGTGTTTCTGCGTGTTTTGCAGGACCTCTGGAGCGAAGGAGCAACTGGTTGTGAAATCAATTTTTTGGGCGCTGGCGTGGCAGTCTACTGAAATCCTGTGTTTCTGGTTTGGTGCAGGAGCTAGACGCGGACCACAGGGGACCGCGCGGAGGCCGGGATGGGCGGAGGGTTCGACGGGCCCAGGCTCGTGTTCTGAAGCTTCCACAGGCCACACTGGATGTTCGAGACTCACTCCAAGAATGAACAACTCAGCAGCAGTGACAGTGAAGTAGGAAGTATGCACATGGTGATTCCGTGGACCATGCCTCATGTTTGTAAGCTTTAACTGACCATGGTCTGGGATATGCACACAACAGACTAACATAAACATAACAGACATTAATCACATAATGATTAACACCTCTGATGAGGATGAGAAAAAACAAGAGAATCATACCAAGTAATGTTCATTTTGAGATAAATTCTACTATATTTTTTAGAGCCAATATTTTTTCTCCATCTTTTCAAAGATAGCTTTATCAGGGTCAATATACAGTGACTGTCTCATAATCTGACAATACATATCATGCCACGTTGAAAAAATTAAGAAAATCTTTAGCTCTCGAAGGTCTGTAGGATATTGTGAAAAGTGGCTCTGATTAAGCCCAATGTAGTTGACAGTAAGATGCCTTGGTATATAGATGTGCATGGCTCACGTGCCTGGATGACTACTGCGTAAATAGTCGGTAGTAGTAGGCTATGATTGTGACTAAGGCTGCGACGCTAGTAGGCTAATGATAGTATCAAGGCGGGAAAGTGCCATTGCGTAAGATTGATACTGGTTGAGGCTGAAGTGTGTGTACTTCGTCGGGAGATTAGCTCAGGGGCTGGGCGTCTGTCCATGGACATATGACTGGTCTCTATCATGGATGGGAGACCGTGAGTTTGATTCCATAATCTTCCAAATAACTGTACATAGCCTATTATTTCAATGTACCTAAAAGATAAATAGTAGTTAGTATAAAAGAAATCAAAATGAATCTGTTGAGACATACTGACTTTGCAGGTGTTCACGGACGTGCGTTACCAGCGCACCCTGTACCTGCCAGTGCACTACAGTGCCGGGTCCGACTCACCCACCAGTCCCACAGCAGCGCACCAACACAGGTCAGTGGCTGTGAACCAGAACTGACAATTATGGAGCTCCTAGGCTAATGAATTGTCAAATATGATTTTTTTTACAAAAAGAACAATCATGTGCTCAAGATTTTTTATACATACAGTGCGATGAGTACATGATTCTTCAATAAAATACTCAAAAGATTGTGTAAAAAACAATGATAATTAGTAATTATTTTGAACTTCTCAAATTGATGCCCCATTCAATATTGTAATCCTATTTTCATGGTTAAAAGAAATACCTTAAAAGGCTAAATGTCCATCAAACAGTGCACAATGAGGTCTTTCTTTCATGCTCTGTTTTTATTTTACTAAACCTGCCCGGCCTTTCGTGGTGGCCAATTGGCTGTATAGAAATATGCTATTGCTAGTTAGAAATCAAACTTACAAGGTAATTTGGTCAGTTAGCACTTTTATTCTATTTTGCTTGTTACTTTTTCCATATTGCTACATCAAAATGCATATGATTACGGAAATGTATTCCACATTTGTAGCTTCCTACCTGAGATTGGTTTTGGCCAGGTAGAAATTAAACGTGTTTGGCAATTCAGTGAGATACAATTTTTTAGGTTAAAAGTTAAAGATTTTTTTTATTTTAATGCACACATCCACAGCCCAAAGTACCCACGAAAGTTCAACCACATATCGTGAATGGCATATCAGACTCTACCTAGTTTTAGCTAAGAGATGATTTTCCAGGTCCCACCGTCGAGCACTAAATCCCTGATCCTTCATCATCTTCTCACTCAAAAGCAGCGAAAAAGCTCATTCTCCAACTGGTTCAGGTAAAGTGAATCATTCAACTTTAGATGTTTTCTCATTATTTCATGATTTTCATTCTTTACCGCTTATTATCAAATAAGAATGATTTTTTTATTCAATATAAAAACAAATAATCTAACAAATAAACAGAAAGTTATTTTGTGCCAAATTTGAACATATTTAACTGTTCTTTTCTTAATTAGTTGATCATGTGAGTGGTGAACACAATGATGGTTACTGTAGCAAGTGCTGTATGCCCCCAGGGAGTTGAGAAAGTCAGATTATTGTGGCAAGGATGCAACAGCCTGGTGTAGATGAAAGCCAATCGTGAACATATGGATAATAGACTACGACAGGGACCTCCCCTGTCAGAAATTAGAATCAAAAGTGCTACTCCCTCAAAGGACAATAGCCCTCTATTATCAACTCGTATAAAAATGCACTTGTCCTTTTGCACAAACTCTATACATGGACCAAAATTGACCAGAATTCCTGGCGTTAAAAGGATGTTTACTAAAGCTTCTTTTTGTCCTTTTCAAAGGTTTTTACAATCCAATGCAATAAAAGTGGATCATCACCTGATTGTCCACGTTGATTTGACCATTTCGTTTCTGAGCCACACTTCATCACCATGATGGAGGCGACTCCCAGCCTGCCCCCAGTTACTGTGAGCCCCCCAGCCATTTCCCAGGAGGAGAGCCACAAAACCATCATTGACTGTGTTCACGGTGCCATGAGTCGAGGCGTCAAGCCAACAGACCTACCCCAGTTTACATCTGAGTACTGTTTGAGGTTTGTCTCCCCAGCCTGGGGACGTGGGAGCGGTCACTGACTGCACCTTGAGGTCGGTACTTCTCTGAAGTGCTGTTTGAGGTGGGTACTTCTCTGGAGTGCTGTTTGAGGTACTTCAAACAGTGCTTCTGTTGCCGCCTGGTTACTCATTGTACCATCCAGGAAAATCAGACACCTTGTGTTTTTATTTACATTGCACAGGCGCTGTGATTGTCAGGTTCAGGCCAGCTGATTTGGGAATTATCTCCTTTAGTATACATGATTTATCTTATCTATGAACTCTGGGTAATTTTTAGACAAACAAACCAAATCACGTGACTTTTCACGTGTTTTACAGTGCATTCTGGAAATTTTTTAGACAAACATTGATAGAGACTAAATCAGTTTCCTCATCTTCACCATCACACGGCCTGGTTGATCGAGACTAAATCACCTAGTGGCCAAAACGGGTACTACGATCGCACAGTAACATTATGCTAATTTTCTATTTGCGAACCGGTGTATTGACTGTACTCAGCACTGCTATAGATTGCTGCAGTTTTCTGGTTTTTCAATTATCGTGTATGGCTATGAGATTCTGTTCTCGTAGTTTCAGACTTTGGACCTGTTAATAAATGAGACCAAACAATGGACTATTCTTGGGATCCCGTCAAATTGAGGGGTTCATTGTTTTCATTCACTTAAGCGGTTCAAAATCACTGGTAGTTAAACAGCCCTGTGCACATCTGGGAAAGAAAATAGGACTAAAGCAGAGTGTCCGGTTGATGGAAATATTTGTATTAAGAATATGCGGTTAAAAGAGGTTGTACTGTACATGATGAAAATTTTATAATTTGTGAATACTCAAGACAATAAAATTCACTTTCAAAATACTTGATAAAAAATGTTTGCACATTCAGCACATACTCAAGCTGGCATTTGGCTGTTTCAGACACAGCAAGCCGAATGCTTCGCTCGCGACTCCGACAACGCTGACACCGCCAGCACCGACTATCTGGACGACGCGTGGTTCTTGTTCAACGACCACCGAGTCACAGACTCCAGCTACGCCAGCTTCTCGTCGGTCACACAGAAGTTCTCAAAGGTAACGCCAGATCAGTGGTTTTTCAAAGGTAACATTCATGTCATTGGTTTTGTTCTAGATCATGCCAGAAGATTTTGTTCTCATATACACAGAAGTCCTTAAAGGTAACGCCAGGCCATTGGATCATTCTGTGTCATTCATGCAAAAGTTCTCAAAGGTAACACCAGGTCATTGGTTTGTTATGTCTCATTCACAAAGAAGTTCGTAAAGATAACACCAGGTCATTGGTTCATTCTTTCTGATTCACACCGAAGTTCCTAAAGGTAAATCCAGATCATTCGATCATTCTGTGTCATTCATGCAAAAGTTCTCAAAGGTAACACCAGGTTATTATGTCCAATTTAGAAATTGTCTTTTAAGCTGGTGTATTGTACATCCTGGTACATTGAACGTTGGAGGGTAAAAGCATCTATGATTGCGTAAAACATGTACATGTACAGCATGTGAATTTGCTTTAGATTTGTGTAAATTAAAGAATCTTTCATTCAAATAATAAATGTTCCTACAAAGTTCACTGTAGCAGGGGGGTAATACAAATTCAATTGTCAACCACATGAGAATCCTAAAGTTTATATGGTGAACTTTATCAGTTTTGATAGCCATATTTGCCGACTGTCTGCAATCAATGAAAAATTACTAATAGATGCCTTCATAGATGCTGGGACTGTTGTGCCTCCAAAACTTTTGAGTTTCATTCTGTCTCATTCATGCGAAGTTCTTATAGGTTACTCCAAATCATTGGTATTGTTCATTCTATTTCACAAAGAAGGGCCTCAAGATAGATAGAACCAGATATTTTTTTTTTCTTTGGATTAACACTGAAGTCTACAAAGGTAACAGCAGATCATTGGTTCGTTCTTTCCCATTCATGCAGAAGTCCATAAAGGGTAACACCAGGTCATTTTGTTCTGAACTGTTTGTTCTTTCTTATTCATGCAAATCATAAAGATAATCTTAGTTCATTGGTTTGTTCTCTCCTGACATATGCGGTGGTCATTCTGATTACTACCAGCAATTGGCATCAATGATTTTGTAAATGAATTTACAGTATTATGATATGAGTCGTTTGCCTCCATATGATTTGTCAAATAGAACTTTTCTAAAGTACAGATTTCTCTATGCTTGCTGAGCGTATAATAGTTTTCACATAGCTCTCATGTTCCGATGATAAACATTTTTACAGTACAAACTCTACTGAAGACCAAACATGGGTAATGGTTTCAAGTGATTTCAATAGAGGGAATATAGTAGTCTTACATCTTTATGAACGTTTGGAACTGTGAAAAAGGTGTCAAACTTCATAGAGGTTTGAGGTGATCTTATTGAAAACTTTTTATATCTGGCCATGCAAAATGGTCTGACTACAAAGGTGATTCTCATTATAGTGATTGTCTTATTGAGGAGGTCTTATTTTTCTATCCTTGCTCAAATGGTCCTATACAGAGGTGGTCTCTATAGACAGGTGGTTGTATTAGAGGTAATGCTGTAGTTACCATGGTCTGTTTATGCACGCCGTCTATGTTGACCATCTTGGCCTCGCGTGATTGTGATAAGAAACCCACCACTGTGTACTATTCCACTCCATCTTCTACCATCTGTACTTGTGACTATATTACAATGCTAACTATAGTCAGATCAGTGGTTTGATTGGTTTGACCGAGGCTCTATCCTACTACATCAGTGCTCGATAATGTAACTCACACAACAAAATCACAGGACTGTGTATGAAGATAAATGATTTGATTTTGACAATTCTGATTAAAAGGCATGTGCTATTGTGTGATATAAATGATGTGACTAAATGCAGTGACAATATGTGTTTTGATGTGACAGTCTGAAGAACTCTGTGATGTGACTTCACTCTATATGTAATAATGTAATCAACTCAGCTCTCTTCACTATAACAACATGTTCCTACTACATCAGTGCTCAATAATGGCTCACACCACACAGTCGCACATAGAAATGATGCCCCAGACACCACAGTGATACATTCTAAACTACAAAATCACAGGTGTGTGTCAAGATAGCAGTGATGTGATTATCACATGATCACATTACAGATTAAAAGGCATGTTAATTGTATGATATTCAATGCATTATGATGTGACAGTATGAAAGAATCTATGCTGTGACTTCACTCTGTAACATTATCAACTCATCTGTCTTCTCTCTAACAACAGGTTCCTACTACACCAGTGCACAATGATGACTCACCAAATCACAGGCTTGTCACTTGTGTATTAAGTCATTTTATTATCACATTTCGGAATAAAAACCCTTTCGAATGCATCAGACACCATAGTAATGACTTTCTGTATGAAAACGCCGAGTTGTAACTCAATGTCAATTATTGAAGTAAACAAAGTTCTCAGAGATACTGCTGGTTTCATAAAACAGTTTTTATGGAACTCTAACATTTGAAGGTAGCTTTTGAAAAGATAATTGTCAGAATTTTCCCAAAGTACAAATGTAGTTTCAATCCTATCGGAAATAATCCCGAATTTGGATCATGACAAGCGACCATCAACCAGAAGTCATCGAAGTGGTCAATCTCAACGGAAATGGTCGCTCTCGTGGGAAAATGGCGAATTTTTTCTGTCACACTGAAGTTTTCAAAGGTAAACCAGACATTAGTTTTGAACACTTTTCAAATATTTCCGTCGAGTATAGCCATGGAAGCATCTCATTCACGCAGAAGTTCTCTCAGGTAACTCCAGATTATTGGTTTATTCTTTCCAGCTTCACAGAAGTTCTGAAAGTTTAGTCTCACCGCGATATGATTAGGCATATTTACTTATAAAAAAGCCTCCATATAGATTATTGTCCTCTAAGGAAAACTGTGGTCCATTGGAGATGGAATTCTAGAAGGTAATGAAACAAAAGTCAGTGAGATTCATCTTTTTGAATACCTAGTAAAGGTATTGAGAATCGTGGAGTCGAACTCACGACCTTCCAACCATGATTCAGACCGGTCATATGTCATAGTTGAATGTGCTAACCGTTACACCAATTCCCCTGAACTTAGACAAGTTTCTTAACTTGCCTTCAGACACACATGTCTGACACCTGACGCTATATTTAGCCTGTAGCCTCGGCCTAGCCTTGATCCCATGCACCCACTGACCTTGTACCGAGTACACGTTGTAATCAATGCAGGATGCATTTGTGCTCGCTCCCAGGACACTTTTTGTTACAGTAACACCAGTTCATTGGTCCTTTGTTGTAACTCGCATGAACATATTCAAAAGTACACCAGGTCTCAAATTGATAAAAAAGTGAAATTGTATGTTTTTCTAATTTACACAATGGATGATATACGTGGGTAGATATTCAATAGAGGTTTATTGTAGTGTATAGGATTCAAATATTTCATAGAATCCAAATAACCAGATATGCTTTTGACGTTTCATTTCTTTTTAGTGCAAATCAAAAAATATAAACATTGCTGTTCAAATCTTGTCACCTAATCCCCAATTTTGACTTGTTCAAAATGTCTGACTCTGTCTCTCACAGACACTAGAAAAATGCCATTTTCATGTAAGTGTTCACTATTATGTAAACCAATCAGAATAATCAAAATTGCAATGTAGATCTGGCAAAAAATAAGCGTTTCATTCCTATAATTTTTATTTTGATATTCATTACCATTTTTAGTTATGATTGAAAATGTGTAGTTCTGAACTTGTTGTCAGCGCATTAGCATGAAAATTATACAAATGTGTTAATTGTGCAAGAAATATTTTACAAACTACATTCCAGTACATTTATATAATCACATATTTTTATATTTAAATTAGATTAGGTTTGAAACATAGTCAGTTAATTTTCTCTGTGTTATTCTTTTTTTCTATCCAAAATTAATTTTTGCAAAAATTAATTATGATTTATGGCATGTATTTCAGACTGTTTTAGATGCCAATTCAAAGTTAAGCTTATATTTAAAAAGGTTAATTTTATTTGAATTTGGGTAGTACTTTTCATTTTCTTTAAAAAAAAAGGTACCTGTTTACCAAAATTTTAATTTAAACGAATCAAAAAGTGATTGTTCGAATGAATATCAAATATGAAATAATTAATTTATGAAAAGGGTACTTGTTCAACAAAATTTAAACAAATTCAAATATAAATTTTATTTATTATTAAAAAAATTATAAAAAACAACAATTGAATAACATCAAATGAATCTGTTTGCCTGTTACCACATATTCCAGAGACGGACCTGTTTGTTCTTTAACTCATAAACTCAAATTAAAGGAGCTTTTTCAAAAATCTTATTTTTTAATTTTATTTGGATACCACTTTTAAAAAGTGAAAAAATTTCTAACTTTTTATTTGATTTTAATTCATATTTTTAAAAAAAAAAATAGAAATGGCGTGTGTTTTCTGAAATTTAAATAAATTAGTATTATTTTTTGGTACTGAAAACTAAAGTAAGTGATAACTTGAAAATAGTTAACTTGTTTCTCTGCTTTGCAGTGAGCTGGAGCAAACCTCAGTACTGTAGTGAAATCCTGCAGCCTCTCTGCCTTTGCCTGCAGGAGCTGGGAAGTGGGCGCTGCACTGGCGGCGCAAGGCCGCATGGTTCGGTGGGATCATGCAGAGGCGGTGGCGGATGGGCGGAGGTTCGACGGCCCAGGCTGGTGTTCTGAAGCTTCCACAGGCCACACTTTGATGTTCGGAGACTCACTCCATAAGGACAACTCACCAGCAGTGACAGCTAAGTGAGGAAGCATGCACATGGGATTTCCAGTGTGGACTGTCTCGTGTTCATAAAGCTTTAATTGAACATTAAATGACCATTGCTCATGTTCAGAGATTTAGAGTATTATACATCTGCATCGATGTAGGACGGCTATGTGCAGATGGAACTATAGCAACAATATTGCTAGAAATGGCCTGCTTGTTTTCACAAGATACTTTTGTGAGTCTCCCACCATGTAGTGTGCACTGAGCAAAGTTCAAGCCGAATGTAAACAAAGATACTGAAAGATGGTGGTAAAGGTGATTTTACTCAAATGACAAATGAATATCAAAAGTTCTTTGAGCAAACACAAAGATGGGCGCGTGAGAAATTATCATGTTTCTTGGATTGTGGCAAACGCTTAACATGATTTCAAATGTTATCAATTTCAGAAGGATGAATTGTTAAAAAAACTGAAAAACATGTGCCATTTGGAACCAGTTAAATGTCCCTTCTGTTAATATTAAGTCCTAAAACAGAGGAATAATTGTTATGGTTATGGTTGCATCTATATAAGTTAAGAGAGGGTTTCGCTTCGATTAACTAAAAGTATGAAATAGTATGGTTTCCTTGCTTTTTGTGTTGGAATTCCTCTTTGTTCAATTATGTTTTGATGTATGTACTTGTTCATGCAAGCTTTATGGTTGTTTTGTCGAAAAGATAAGCTCCAAAACTGTTGAACCGAAAGTGGGCTTTCAGCGGTAGTAGGAAAAAGCAGGAAATGTGAAATGTGTGCAATTTGAACTTTATTCTAATGTCAGTGTTTGTGCTATATGTAAGCAAAATCATTTTGAAGTTAAATTTCAGGCTGGCCAGTTTTAATGTATCATTTATGTTCCTGTTATTTCATGTGAACATGTGAGAAAAATGTATTTCGAGCAAATATTTGCCAATCTATTATTCCTATATTTGTATGTTGGCATTCTGGAAAGATTCATGTATTTGCTTCAAGTTTTGTAAAATGTGTTAGTGTGATTTGTGAGCATTTGAAGTACTAGTAAAAACAATTATTATTCATTATATGGTAGCTTTGAATTCAAATTTTGTATCTATATTTATTTATCATGGGCAATGTTTTAGTCATCATCAATTTAAATATTCACGTAGATTTGCATTATGTTTTCTTTTGTCAATTACTGAAACTCACTTGATTTTGAAAGAAGATATCATAAGCTTTAAAAAATTAGGGTGCCATTTTTCTGAACACTATAAGGGTATGAAATCCAAGATGGCGTCCAAAATGGCCAAAAACGAAAACTAAAAAATGTGATATCTTTGTCAGTATATATGATACAATTTCAAATAAAGTGTCTAAATATATGTTTTGCAGCCAAGAAAACTAATGGAATCATCAAATTTAAGTTACATGCATGAGTGATCCCCCCTTGAAGGGGTACATTATGTACAACATCAAAAAAATATTATTTTTGTATTCCTGGTTAATAACTCTGATCCTCAGATGTATTGTAGTGTATTGGATTTAGTTTACTTTGTTTTATTGTTTAAAAATCCTAAAAAAGTATGTAAACTAAGATATATCATTGCATAATTAAATAATTAAACAAATGAAGATTTATTGTATTGATGGTCTATTTTGTTCTTGGCTATCCCTACTAAGCATTCACAGTAACCATGATAACCTAGCTAGCTTAGAAATCTTAGATTAACCAAAAATGGCAGAGTCAACATCTAACAAAAAAGTCAAAAACGGTGGATTTTGAACTATGCTATATTTGTCAGTTGAGCAACAAGCTAACAGATTATACAAACTATGTGCTTCATCCTTTCAAAGTTTTGCCTTCAGTAGACTGAAACAACTGAATTGATTACAACAGTTTTCTGCATTAAAGACAATCTTGATTTTTATAGCCGGGGAAACAGAGTTTTCCACAAACTATGCATTCACAAAAGACATAGAAAGAGCTAAGGTCAGATTTGAAAAAATCACGGTTTTGAGCCATCTGTTGATGAACTATTACACAGTGGTATTTCTGTATTCACAAAACCTGGGTTACAAAGATCTCACTCAAACAATTGGAGGCATAGTTGGAATCACGCAGAATGAGAAATCACTGGACAAATACTTTCTTATTGCACCTGAACTCTCGAATGTACAACATGAATTTGAGAAGCAGTACTGCACTGGCAACCAGGTGAAGAGAACACAGCACCATGAGCTCAAAAAAGGTAACACAAAATGCAGTGAAACTGCAGTATTTCAAGAGCATGGTAACCCATTTGAGTCCACTGAGGAAGATGAGATATACAACCTGCTCACCAAAGAAGTTATGGCTGAAACAGTTACCAAGGATATCATCCAGCGTGATGAGCTTGGACAACAGATGTTTGAAGATTTTGTCAAGGAACGCCTCACAGAAGGGAAACTCTCTGTCTGGGACAAAATGACGAAAAAGAAACTGAAAACTTTCAAAAGTGCCAATGCAACAACGGACATTAAAATTGGGGACAAGATGGTCAAAATTAAAGAAGAGCAAGGACTCTTGCAACGCTTTATTGTTATTTCCAGAAGCCGACCAGAGTTGGATCTCAAGGAGTGCATTGGAACTTATGAGTTTGGTGTGGTGCCTCGATCCCTGTTTGCTTCAGATGGATCCCTCCTGCTGGCATATGATAAGGCTTCAGTACTTCATCATCTAGAGAAGCTGGATACAAGACAGCAGGTCCAAGCTGACAAGGATGGGTCAGCTGGAAATGATCTATCCGATAACCAAGCGATGGAAATACCCTTACAGTTGGCAGACACATCAGTGAATCATGCACATATGGAGCCAACAGATGGGCCATCATCACCCCGAGTGATCATCATTGATGGAATGGCTGTAGTAAATTCAGTTACCAAAACAGAAGAAATGAAAACTTGCCAAGACTTTTCAGATGCCTTTATCCAGATAGTCTGCAACATGGCAGCGCAGTATGATGAGGTCAGATTGGTGTTCGATCGGTACATGAAAACATCACTCAAGGAACAGATGAGAACAAAGAGGACAAAGGGAAAGTCAACATATTACCACGTGAAAGACAACACTTTAATCCAGAATATTTCCCTGAAGGACTTTCTCTCAGACATCCGGACCAAAGACGAACTGACCAAGTATTTGGCTGGCAAGATTGTACATCACAGCAAGAGCTCCAGCAGCAGATTAAAAAAACTCTTGGTGACATCGGGAACACAAACTGAGGGCAATATTGATGTTCCAGATTCACTCCTCACCCACAGCCAAGAGGAAGCAGACACTTTGATTGTTTTGCATGCATTAACTGTTTCCAATGATGCAGAGCTGGTAGTCAGTTCACCAGACACGGACGTCTTGCTGTTGCTTGTCTACATGTATCCAAGCCTACCAATATCTACAACTTTCCTTACAGGAAAAGGCAAGACAAAGAGGAACATTTCTGTACAAAGTATATACAGCAACTTGGGATCAAAGCGTGCTTCTGCATTGTTAGGTTTTCATGCTCTGACAGGCTCTGATGTGTCTGGTAGATTTGCTGGCAGAACCAAAGACTCATGTTTCAAAGCATTCATGCATTGCGATGATGAGATCCTGGATGCGCTAGCAATGCTGGGGAGTGACAATTATCTGACTACTGACACATGTTCTCAGCTGGAACGTTTTGTCTGTATTTTATATCGGTCCAAAATCTACACAAAAGTAAATGAGCTCCGTTGGTTCCTTTATTCAAACCGTGCAGCGGAAGCAGAAAACCTTCCACCAACATCTGGTTCACTGGACTTGCACATCCGTCGAGCACACTACATATCTATGATTTGGAGAAAAGCTAATGAAAACCATCCATGTCTCCCAGAACCAGCTGAATATGGTTGGACATTTGATATAGGCTCAAGTCGTTTCTTCCCTGTTCAATGTTTAAAATCCTGCCAGCGCCTGAAGTTGCAGTATTGCAGCTGATGCACAAAAGTGTAGTTGCAACAACAAAAACTATCCAACCTATGACTCAATGAGGACTTTCTGACTTTATACCATGAATACTGTTATTCTTATGAATTTTTTTTAACATATTTATAACCATTTATTAGGTGCATCCTTCACATTTTACCACAAGACTTTATTATACAATTTACACAATTATTGTTACAAGTGCATGCATTATATTTTGCAAAAATATAAACCATCATGAAAAAAATTATGCCTACTGATTGTTAAGAATTTATCATAAGTAAAAAGAAATGTTAGCCCTTTCAGTGTAGATTTTACTGGGAAAATATTTCTATCAATATTTGTTTTTTAATTATTACAATGCAAATAAATGAAGTCGCTGACATGTTACAATTTGATTTGCAACAAAATATTCATGGTACTATTTTTTCCATGAAGTTAGAAGTAGACATTGTTAAAATGCAACAATAAAAAGCATTTCAGTCTAGTTTTTTTAGATATAATTATTTAAAGAAAGGTGTCTGATATTCTGCAATTTGATATATAATTATAAATAAGTATACAGACTTAGATTTACAAAAAATATATGCTTCTGATACCAAAATGAATATCCTTATATTTTGTATATTTTCTTTTTATGCTGTGGTAAAACAGGTGTATATATATTTTATGAGCTTAATGGAGATGAAGTGTTGTATCATCTTATATATTATTGTTGACCATAATAAAAGTGTCCATTCATTATGTTTTTTTTCTTGCTAAAGTAAGATAATCAATTGTAATATTGATTAGCTAACAGGTGGCAGCACTGAGCCGCTGCAGTTGTGTTGATTTCCTGACAGGGGGCAGCACATGAATATATCATCCTTATTAGATATATCTGTAAATAATGTGAATCTGATCTAATTAATATTTATTGATATCCTGTTATCTAATTGTCAGTATTACAAAACATAATGCTTGATTCTGTGTACATTGTATTTTGTTCAATTGGTAAGGGAAAGGATCAAGATGGCGGATGCCATTGAAATGTCTTTTAAGTTGCATGTATTTTTACTTATGTCTGCTTGATTTGTGTACATTGTAAACTATTGGTAAGAAAGGTTGCTGTCTTTTAAGTTGCATGTATTTTTTTAAATGTATACTTGTTTTACAAACTAATATACAGTGGGTTTTTGTTTAAATCATTAGTGATATACGTGTATGCATATAAGTAAATGTTACTGCCTTTTTATTGATTCAAATCTTAAATAAAAAGTCTCCATTTACAGGCTACTATACCTAGATGTAAACTAAGCTAGTTTCTCCATTCCATGAGATATTTACTCATTAGGGTCAGGATCAGGTATGAAGGGAACATCAATATTATAATATAATTATTTTCATGAAAAATTCACCCGTCCTGCTCAAGAGTTGACAAATCTCTACGAGTCAATATTAGCAGATGAGTATTTAGCTTTATGATGCGTGATAATTTTTTCTATATTAATTTAAAAATTCCTGTAGCTGTAGAACCTATAGACATATCCGTATGTAAACTACTGTGATAGTGTCTGTGTTCTGCTAGACGGTACAATACATGTGTTGTTTTCTGGAGAATGTAGACATGTGTCTGTTGTATAAAAAATGCCATGGCACTGGAGAGAACATGATCAACTGGCTGCAGTGGCCCTAATAAAATCCGTGAATTGGTCACTAGTATCAAACCCACAGGACAAATAACTTGCTTGTCATCCAGATGACAATGTTTTCTCAAAGCCTTAGTGTCAAAAATGCCATGAGAAATTTTACTTTTCCAGAGCAAGATTTTATACAGTACTCTACTGATTCTTGCTGTGATTTTCAACCTTTCAAAGATTTTGGTGAAAATCTCAAAATTATTATTTTACAGAGCAAAATTTTTTTTGCTCTGATTCTGATGAGCAAACTATTATGTAAAAAAATATTGAAAACTAAAAATAGTGATATGAATTTTATTTTGAAATGGATTAGTTTACTTTTTGAAGAATAAACAGCAGCAAAGAAATTATATAATCATGTCAAACACTTTAATTAACATAATTTTACATATTACCAGTGTGAGTGTAAATTGGACACAGTCTATTCATTTCACACCGCATGTTTTTATCTTATGTCAATGCTTCAGCTCGGCTTATAAACTAACTATACAGAATTGTTTATAATTCTTCTATTGCTTAAATTTGCTTTTATCTATTTCTTTCATGCATAAAACATCAATCCTCCTTTATTTCATATTAAATCATGCCCGCTCTCCTCTGTGTACAGGTGTTTCTCACGTGTGAGTTCACTGCGGTGCGAGGAGAGTGCTCGCCCCCCTGTCCTACCTGTTGCTCAGTCTGCAGCACTCCCCATCGCCTTCCACAAGGTAAGTGCAAAGTCTCCTCATTATTGCGTTATCTTGACTGTCAATTTAGAGTCCAACTAGTTTTTTTAATTTTGAATGACTTATTATTTAAATCTATATTAAATTGTTTTTAACAACTACAACATATTTACTTCCAAATTGTCATTGATATTTATTTATTTCTAAATATATTGTAACTTTTATGATGAATTTAATATAGATGTATATGATATACATTACACAACAACAAACAATTGTTTCAGCAATAAACCAAGCCTCCTCCCCACTTCTTGAATGTCAAACAACTTCTGTTAGATCATGAGAACTCTTGTTTTTTAAGATTATTATAAATTGTCTGAATTTCATTCTACCAATGTGTTTTGTGCATGGGGCAAATAAATAAATTATAAAAAAT
>JAGTTF010001270.1:61011-76836 GCA_019095985.1 Streblospio benedicti | reverse complement strand
ATGATATATTCATGTGCTGCCCCCTGTCAGGAAATCAACACAACTGCAGCGGCTCAGTGCTGCCACCTGTTAGCTAATCAATATTACAATTGATTATCTTACTTTAGCAAGACAAAAAAAAACATAATGAATGGACACTTTAAGTTCTTATATTATGGTCAACAATGATATATAAGATGATACAACACTTCATCTCCATTAAGCTCATAGAATATATATACACCAGTTTTACCATAGCATAAAAAGAAAATATACATAATATAAGGATATTCATTTTGGTATCAGAAGCCAGGGCCGTAGCCAGGATTGCAAAACAGAGCAGGCAAAAGAAGTTTGGCAAAGGTGCAGGGAATTGCCGTAGCCGCTCAGCTGTTCTAGAGTGGATTTGGGGCACCCCCACCCCAATATATTTTTTCTATTAATTAGCCTCTGAGGCTCAGAAATAAAACAGTTATTGATTAAGAAAGCAAAAATTACATATGTTAAAAATGAAAAAGAGTATGTTTATCTGTATTGTTAATATTCTGTGTATCAGGTATGTGGTAGTTTGTCGCATAATATGTTTGATTGTCTATTCTTACCACTGAAATAAAACGAAATCTTTTATTAAAAGTTTTTAAGTTTTTAATTTCAAAAAAAAAAACACTTTTCATCTCTATAGAGACCTTTTCAATTCATTTTTTTTTTTTGTAAATTGAAAAGGTCTCTATAGAGATGAAAAGCGTTTTTTTGTGAAATTAAAAACTTTTAAAAACTTTTAATAAAAGATTTGGTTTACATCAGTGGTAAGAATAGACAATCAAACATATTATGAGTATGTTTGTCAAGTATGAATACAGATGCTTTTCAAATTTGTATCCAGTTTGATTTACGTGACAATTATATAATTTTTGGAGCATAAAAAACAAATATGTTAACTCTCAGTTTCATTCAGGGCTTGAGAAAAAAACTCCCCAAAAAACAGACACCTTTCTTTAAATAATTATATCTAAAAATACTAGACTGAAATGCTTTTTATTGTTGCATTATTAACAATGTCTACTTCTAACTTCATGGAAAAAAATAGTACCATGAATATTTTGTTGCAGATCAAATTGTAACATGTCGGCAACTTCATTTATTTGCATTGTAATTAATAAAAAACAAATATTGATAGAAATATTTTCATAGTAAAATCTACGTTGAAAAGGACTAACATTTCTTTTTTTACTTATATGATAAATTCTTAACAATCAGTAGGCATAATTTTTTTCATGATGGTTTATATTTTTGCAAAATATAATGCATGCACTTGTAACAATAATTGTGTAAATTGTATTGTGGTAAATGTGAGGATGCACCTAATAAAAGTATATAATATGTTAAACAATTTATGTATAATAAAGTTAGAACCCAGATAACAACCTAAAGAAAGAAAATGATACCAATTGTACGTTGTTCACCACATAAGCAGAATCCCCTGTATTATTAAAATCAAGAGAGTATTAGTGTCTTAAATATTATTTCTCATAAATTTGCAAAAATGTGAAATTGATAACACAAAATATTCATAAGAATAACAGAACATTCATAATGTAGTTTAATATTGTATCTTGTTAAATTTGTACACACTGATTAGATAATAATGTCCTTAAAAACGCATATATTACAATGTCCAAACAGAGGCAAACAAAATTCTCAAAAATAAATAATTGAATGAATAGCACGGTTTCAGTTGTAACATTTGAACACATTCATGAAAATGCATAAAAGAAAATTGCCAAATATACAAAATATTACCAATATACAGAACGACTCTGTTTTGCTACATGGAGTAACACTCTATAGAAAATAACAAACTTATATTACAGTGTGAGCATAAAAACTGGAGAGTTATTTAACAAACTTGGCACCAATTATAAGTCAAAGGCACCAAAATGACACATATACTTCGTATATAGGGACTCAAGTGACAAAATGGTATTGAAAGTTTGCTTCATAGCATGTTAAAATCGATCCTATATCATTAGACTGATTAATGGGAATTCATAAATGAGCCCTATTTTCATCAATGTGATTTTAAACATTTTGCAATGAAACACATTTTGCATAACACAATGTATTTTTATCATAGATATCAGGCTAGACATACTATTTATATCTATATATCTTGGATGGTATGATATGATATATTTGAAACAACACTAATGAAAAAAGTTCACAATTGAATTCCGTTAACTAGTCTAAATGAAAAAAACTTCCGTGCATTCTTACAAGTTCTGATTCAGAACGTTAAATTGGAGAATAAATGTTATAGCATACAAATTTACAAGTAGTCATCTGTCATGTATACAAACATGGTAAATTTTACACTGATAAAATTCATATTCTTCAGTTACATGATACATAAAAAAATACAGATGCAACAATACCTGATCGTTTTGCCAAGATTGACATTACATTGCGACCCAGTATATGAGATGGGACAGAATAGTATATCAGATAGGACAGAATAGTCATATCACAGATCATCAGGTATTAGTGATGATGAAAAACATTAATGATAAATAAATCACAAATTTGAATTCAAAGGTACCATACAAATGAATAATAATTGTTTTTACTAAACAATTGCCCAAATCACTAACACATTTTAAATAGACAAACAAATGAATCTTTTGAGAATGAATACAAATATAGGACAAATTTACAAATTCATAAATAATTGTACAAATTTACTTTACTTCAAAAAATAACTCCATACAAAATAAATAACATTTTACAAAAATGACAAATTTGCTTCACATGAATAACAGGCACACAGAAATGATACATTAAACTGGCCAGTGTATGACATTTAACATACAAATGATTTTATACACATATAGTACCAACACTGACATTAGAATTAAAGTTCAAATTGCACATTTCACATGTTCCTGCTTTTTTTCCTACTACACCACAAAACCCACTTTCGGTTCAACAGTTTGGATAATCTTTCGACAAAACAACCATAAAGCAAGAACATTATACATCAAAACATAATTAAAAAAAAGAATTCCAACACAAGCAAAACCATACCATTTCATACTTTTAGTTAACCAACCAAACCTCTTAACTTATATAGATGCAACCATAACCATAACAATTATTCCTGTTTTTAGGACTCAATATTAACAGAAGGGACATTTAACTGCTTCCAAAATGGCATGTTTTTCAGTTTTTGACAATTCATCATACTGGAAATTATGATAACATTTGAAAAATCATGTTAAACGTTTTGCCACAATCCAAGAAACATGATAATTTCTGCTTACATCTTTGTGTTTGCTCAAAAGACTTTGTTATATTCATTGTCATTCGGAAGTAAAAATCCACCTTTAGCACCATCTTTCAGTGTCTTACTTGGTACATTCAGCGTGGAATCCGCCCATCCCGCCACCGCCTCTGCCGCGGTCCCCGTTGTGGTTGCGTCTCGCACCGAACCAGCGCCGCCACCGCTCGATCCAGCTCCTGTAAAACACGCAGATTTCACTACAGTACTGAGAGTTTGCTCCAGCTCCTGGAAAAAAGGAAGAAACAGAGGTTGTCACAATTTTTAATTCTTTAATAGGTGCATAGGTTTCAATTACCGAAAAGAAATTATGTAATTAATTTTGAATTTCAGAATACACACGCCGTTTTCTATTTTTTTAGAGATACTTGTTTATCAAAATTTGAATTAAAATCAAATAAAAAATTGGAAATTTTCACTGTTGAAAATGGTATCCACATAAAATCAACAAAATATAGATTTTTGAAAAAGGTCCTTTCATTTGAGTTATCGGAGTTAAAGACAAACAGGTCCTACTATAGTCTGAAATATTTAGTAACTGGCAAACGGATTCATTCGATGTTATTCATTTGTTGTTTGTGTTTTTCATGCTATTTTTACTATCTGAAGATTAGTATACAAGTACCCTTTTCAAAAAAGAAAACCATTTGTTTTTTGTTTCATTTTAATTCAAATTTTGGTAAACAGGTACCCTTTTTTAAAAAATCAATTAAAAAATACTTGTGTACCCGAATTCAAATAAAATTAACATTTTTAGATGTAAGTTTAACTTTGAATTTGTACCTATAAAGATATGTCATAACGTTAAAATTGGTTTTTGATAGTAAAAAGAATAACACAGAAAAAATAAACTATGTTTGAAACCTAATCTGACTTGAATATAAAAATATGTGATAATATAAATGTACTAGAATGTATTTTGTAAAATATTTCATGAACAAGCACACACATTCATATAGTTTTCATGCTAAAAGCATACATCGTGTAGGCGAGTGACATATTAATAGTTTATGATTTTAGTACCTCTAATGCAGATGACTCGAGGAAATAGAAGTTTCTGCTCATGTTATTTACATCTTTGTAAATCACTCATATAAATCTAAATGTCCGATCACTTGAAAATAGTATTCACTATTTTCTAGTGCGACTTTAAGAGTCCACCTCTAAATTCATACAACTGGACTTTTATCTTACATAAAAAAAACCAGATATTTCAACCATATCAAACATGTTTTTCTGTGTTGCATGATTCACTACGATACAAATAGAGATGTCAAAATAATTTGAAGCTTTGGTGTAAGAGCAGAAGCTTTGGAATAGCAAAACAGGATTTGAATGAGTTTTGTATTAAATTACTTAGTATAACCCGGCATTATATAAAACTTTTTGCGTCGGCGGTCAGTGTACCATTGGCTGTTTGTTCTCTGGCGGTGCCGATGAAAGGGCCATCGGCTGGTCATTCAAGGTCATTCCTAGTGCCTAAACTCTCAAGGTAGCAAGTTACATAAGATTATTCTACAAAATTATCAGTTTATTGGTCAAATTCGGGAGTAGTACAAGGAAGATCATTTATACAATCATAGAGTTGGCTGATGTTTTTTGATTTCGGCGGTTAGTACATTACAGGTGTCCATTGTTCCCTGCTGGTCAATAATGGTCATTCATAGCATTTAAACCCTTTCAGTAGTCAGTTGCGTAACAGCATACTACTACCAGTTAAATGGTCTATACGGCGATTAGTAGAATGGAGATATACCATATCTTTGTGTTTTTAGTTTACGAACAAGTAAGTACTAAATACCTATATTGTATGCACAACTCATGCCGACCTAACAATTCAAGTAATAATACTGGGTAGTTGTTTATTGATAAAAACATCTGCAGTTTGTCTACTGTTATAAACTTGTCGAACACGTGAGTGGTATGATCTTTATCACTTTTATCGTTCTTATAATATCGCACTCTGTAAAATGGTGACTCGTGTTAATGAAGTACTAAGTATGCCCCCCCCCTCTCAAAACAGCCGAAACTTCAAATATCAAAATTGGTGAAAATTGACATCTCTAGATACAACCACATAATATGCTTGGATTGTATCCTATTCTTTCCAAGCTGAAATCCTAACAGCTTGCTTACTTTGGGTCTTCAATATCTATACATCAAATTAAATGGAATGTGACAAACATACGTTTTTGTAGATATGAAGTCACAATGAAAATGGGAGGTTGAAATATATGTGTTTAATAGTGAGGTTCATACATCACTGACCTGCACATACTGTGTGCTGTCCGTGTCCACGATCTTGTGCACCTCTGACTTGAGCGTGACCTGGGCGTGGTTGACCCCCGCTGACCACCGGTGACCCCGGGTCGTCGTCCAGCAGAACAGAACGTACGCCGTGTCCTGTAACGCGGAGAAGTGGTTGACTGATTAGGGAAAACATTAAGAGAATCAACTGGGAGAGGCGTGTTTAGGATTACTGTGCCCTTCAGATGTTGTGTCCTACAATGGAGAGAGGTGATTTGTAGACTGAAAAAGACTGCTTATAAAAAAACATCTTCAAAGAATTGAAGTGCGATTTAACACTGTGTCCTGCTCATGGACATGGTGATATAACCATATTTGGTAATTTTTGAAGACCTATTGATATTGTTTCAGAATGAAAAGCACATTGTCAACAATGTAATATTCTTGCATTGAACTGCTACAGCAATACAGTAGAACTTCCCTTTGAGGAACGCCCTAGGATTGGTCCAATTAATCTCAATAGTCGCTGTACGGAGGTTCATTGTGGTCTCTTGGGACAGTTAAAATGGTCTTATTATAGAGGGGGTCTCTCTATAGGTGTGGTCTAAATCATTTAAGTTTAGGATTGTTTCTAAGAAGAAAATGCCCTAAAAAAGAAATGAAACGTCAAAAGCATATTTGGTTATTTGGATTCTATGAAATATTTAAATCCTATACAGGAAAAATGACGTTTGCCCAAAATATTTGATGGTGAAATATATTTTTCGGGGTCAAACAGGGGTCATCGGGTCAAAATTTCATAAAATTGCATTTATCTCGATTAATAACAAATTTAGAGTAAAAACTTGTGTGAACAAAGTCGTAGCTCCTCACGTCCTGCCGGGTTCACACGGCCGACAAGATGGGTAATGGCGCCCTCCACGCGCATCCCACGTGAGCGCAGCCCTCACGGCTTGGTCTCCCCCCAAACCGCACTCCTCCTCGTTGTGTTCTTGAGGACACCTTACAATGGCTCTCCAGCCTATTTGACGGGCCAGTCACCCTCTCTCGCCCTTGCTGTGTAAGGTGGTGTGCAAACCCTGGTTCACGAAAGGCCTCCAAACTTGCTGAACTTCTACACCTAACGCGGTTCCCCAGTCACGCAGAATGAGCAGGCGTCCTGGGGATGAGGGAGCCACAGGCTTGACCTCAAAGATGGGTGAAATAGGGCCCATCCTCCAGGAGGATGGGTTGTCAGCCCTACCTATGCAGTCTGAACCTGCCTTTGTCAAAGTCTGCAGCCCTAATGGCTCTTCAGTACTGGTGGTAGTGTACTGGTCTTAATGAACAAGTGGCCATAGTGAACGAACATAACAACCTTACAAGGTGTGTGTAACAGGGGCTTATACTTAGTCCAGTGCAACCTATATTACTACTTTATACTGAGCGACCACCTAGTGTGGCCGCGCACTGGAGACCCTAATAGAACTAGTTTTGTTACACATGTATTGACTTTAGATAGGAACATGTGTATGTGGAATCCAAATAAAACATCAGATTTGACCTTTGACATATCCTTCAAGGTCAAACAGGGGTCATTGTGGTCAAACTTTTATAAAATTGCATTTATCTCGATTAATAACAAATTTAGAGTAACAACTTGTATTGACCTTAGATAGGAACATGTGTATGTGGAATTCAAATAAAACATCACATTTGACCTTTGACCTCTCCATCAAGGTTACACTAGTAGGTCAATTTCAGGAATTTTGTTCATTTTTGTGTGTACGAAAGAAATGAGCAGCTTTGAATATTTCATTTGTTTGCGAAAACTCCTACAGGGGGGAGTGGTTTCGATACAGAGCCCGCGGACTATTTATTGAATATCTACCGGCATATTATCCATTGTGTAAATTAGAAAAAAATACAATTTCACTTTTTTATCAATTTGAGACCTGGTGTACTTTTGAATATGTTCATGTGAGTTAAAACAAAGGACCTGGTGTTACCTTCTAGAATTCCATCTCCAATGGACCACAGTTTTCCTTAGAGGACAATAATCTATATGGAGGCTTTTTTATAAGTAAATATGCCTAATCATATCGCGGTGAGACTAAACTTTCAGAACTTCTGTGAAGCTGGAAAGAATAAACCAATAATCTGGAGTTACCTGAGAGAACTTCTGCGTGAATGAGATGCTTCCATGGCTATACTCGACGGAAATATTTGAAAAGTGTTCAAAACTAATGTCTGGTTTACCTTTGAAAACTTCAGTGTGACAGAAAAAATTCGCCATTTTCCCACGAGAGCGACCATTTCCGTTGAGATTGACCACCGATGACTTCTGGTGTGTCATGATCCTGTTGATTATTATAGGATTGAAACTACATTTGTACTTTGGGAAAATTCTAAATTATTTTCAAAAGCTACCTTTTCAAATGTTAGAGTTTTAAAAACTGTTTTATGTCCAGTGGTATCTCTGAGAACTTTTAACTGCATTTAATTGACATTGAGTTACACATGCCTTTTCATACAGAAATCATTACTATGGTGAGAGATGCACAGATCACTGTGGTTTTTTATTGCATAGAAATGTGATAATAAAATAATGACACTGTGGTGTCTGGGACAAGCCACAGCCTGTGATTTGGTGAGTCATCATTGTGCACTGGGTGTAGTAGGAACCTGTTCTTTAGAAGTACAGATGAGTTGATAATGTTACAAGTGAAGTCACATTGTGTGATCTTTCATACTGTTCATCATACTGCATTGAATATCATACAACCAAATGTGACAATGATAATACATCACCTTCTTGACACACACCTGTGATTTTGTAGTGTGAGCATTTAGAATGTATCACTGTGGTGTCTGGGGCATCACATCACACTGTGATTTTGTTGTGTATTGAGCCATTATTGAACACTGATGTAGTAGGAACATGTTATTTAGTGTATAGAGAGCTGAGTTTCACAGAGTTCTTATTACTGTCATATATTCTTCACACTGTCACACCATGACACAACCAACACCACACAATAGTACATCCTTCATGAAATGCCTTTGTAAATCCATCCTGTCAAATGATCCACTTTGTTATTGTGATGAGCACAGCAGGATAGTTATTGAGGTAATACGAACACATCACACCGTATGGGTGACGTCTCTCAACAACAGATGTACACCCACGTATAGGCTTGTCGCTTGTTGTTATTGGTGTTGTTGTTGTTGAGTTGACATGGTCTCTCACAATTCTCAACAAATGTTGCCAGTCACTTACCATTTGTTGTGCAGTGAGCAGACCTTGTGTTGTTATTGAGTTGTCCATCTGCCACATGTTGACATTATCCTGGAGGACAGCGGTAACAATTCACTGTCCTAACAATGTCCATTCCATGTGTGTATGGGAGGACAGCACCAAACATCACACAATGAGGTGGGTGCAGATGGCTGGTGGTGACCAGGCCGCGTCAAACGTGGTGTTGGTGGTCAGCCGCATTAAAGACATCAAGGGAGTTAGTGTATGCCTCACACACCGCAAACCATCCGGTACCGGCGTGCTGGCAAAAGGACAGCAAGCAACCCCACTGTGACCCGGCAGGTGGGCACACGGACAGCCACCCATTCCACCGTGACCCGGCGGCATCTCACACCCACGCAGCACCAGCTGGTAACTGTCCTCCCCTATCTTCTCCCCGTACACCATGACGTGCGGAGCGAGACAGGATACCAGCTTCAGGCCCCGACCCGCCTCATGCTCATGGAGCCGCTGTAAGTCCAAGTCCCAGCACAGGGTCGGGTCGGGTGGTGATGACGGAGTCTCCCATGATGTATTTTTTGTCCCACTTCCCCACACCCGGGGGACACAGCTTCTCCCATACTCCTCCCTCAGCTGCAGCAGCTCGAGGAGGGTCCCACGGGATGAGGCCGTCTCACCAATGCCTACATTGTGGCGGGCCTGTCCAGTGATGTAGCCGGGGAGGGGTGGGGACGATCCGTGGTGGCGGGAAAAATGTTTCATTTACGGTTGGGCGGGCCTCAGGGTCCAGTGCTAACATTTTCTGTAGTAGAGGCAGGAACCTCTCCTTCAGTTCGCCACTTCTCCAATATTCCTCAAACTTACCAAGTACATCTTCACCACGTTTGGTCATCGCTCCACAACATAATCTGTTTATCATCTCCACCCCCAGGCATTCACACATACATAGAGGATGACCAGGGGTAAGCAAACACATCAATTGATCTCTTGTATCCGACGCTGCCTTTAGTTGTATTCCCATCTTGTGTGAGGAGTTCCGGAGCGATCCAGTTCCTGTTTCCCCACACTGTGGTCATGGAACTAGTCGGCTGGTCAGCAGTGTCTTTACACAGAGAAAAATCTGTGATCTTGATGATGGGACGAGAGTCTTTTATGAGAATCAACTGATTGTCTGGCCTCAGATCTCTGTGTACAATATCATTGTGATGTAAGTATGCTAGGTCCGCTGCTCCCTGGTGTAGAATATCAAGTGTCAAAGGGAAATCTGGATCATTATCTTTTAAATATTTTTGTAAGTCACAAAGTTCCATTGCAAGCCACAGGTAAGGATGATGGTCTTCCAACTCCAATATGGATATGATATTGGGATGACTTAGTCCTTCGAGAAAAGGGATGATTTCATTTTTGTCAATATTGCTATATTTGCCGCGTTTGAAAAGCATGTGCTTATTTATCACTTTCACAGCCACCTCCCGTCCTCCATACGTCTAAACTTACGCCAAAACTTCCATGTCCCAGAGGAGTCTCATAGTCACTGTCAGGAGTGATAGAATCTTCTTTCGTAGACTCTACTGGGGTGGTCCACTTATTGCCCATTCTGCAACATTCATCTAATTGTCGTCGGGAATATGAATAACAGGGAAAGTAAGTTTTCTAACACATTTGACAATAGTATTAACTTAATAAAGTAATCATTGTATAAAGGTTATTATTGCTTGTAAAAAGATACTTGCTGTAGATGCGACTTGTTCACACCAGAACACTGGTCTCTATATCACATAGAATCAGTCCTTTTGTGAAATTACAACATAAACATGTACAAAGTTTTCAAATGCACATATCCTTCATATATCATTTCAGTTTACAACACCGATTGGAGATTTATCATACAAAGTCTTATCTAAAAGACTATCCTGCCAATATTATCCAGCCCTTTCATCTGATATTAAAAAGTCGGATCTTTAATGCTATCCACCATTACAAACTTATCTTAATGCCTGATGTCAAAATATGTGATGAAAGTGCGAACTATGACATCTCATAACAGCCTCGGTCAAAACCAATCAAACCACTAGTAAGAGACACAAGTACAGATGGTAGAGGATGGAGTGGAAAAGTACACAGTGCGGGTTTCTTATCAAAACTAGATCAAAGGTGCTCAGAGAGCACAGCGTCGCTAAAGCAACATTGACCCATGGGCAATAAAGATGTTTGGTTTGCAATCGAAGTAGGAAAAATAGTCTTACTTGATGTGTGACTCATACTACATCTATGTTATTGGCATTGGATTGCAGGCGCTTTCTAAACATGGCTAAAGTAAATATCTATTGCCCATGAGTCGACATTAATATGGTAATGCTGTGCTCTCTGAGCACTTTTATTCCAATATAACCACTATGCCAATTCGAGGATCATGTTTTGAACAGTATTGAAACTATAGTGGAAAAATAGAAAGAACATAATTAAAATGGCCCTCTGAAAGGTAAACTCTAATTGGCAAAGTGCCAAAATTGAATACAGTTAATGTTCAGTAGGCATGTAATCATTGTACAAAGTTGGAATTCTTTTGAAGCATCAACAAAACTGTTGCAGAAAATGTTGAAAATGGACCAAAAATGGCACTATGGAAAGCACAATTTAATTGGCAAAGTGACCAAAAATCGAATCACTTTGGTGTCGCGTCATACTAAATAGTTGTGTAAAGTTTGAATGAAATAAGGCGAAGCGTAAAAGCTCTAGCTTGTCCGGAGACAAACATACATACATAGTTACAAACGAACGAAACACAATACGCTTCAGCTGCTGAAGCGACGCAATCATGGTCAACATAGACGGCATGTACAAACAAATCATGGTAACTACAGTATTACCTCTAATACAGACCACCTCTATAGGACCATTTCGCAAGGATAGAAAAAGTATTACCTCCAATAAGACCATCACTATAATGAGACCACCTGTGTAGTCAGACCATTTTGCACGGTCAGATACTTTCAGAGATGACCTCCATGAAGAGACCACCTTTTTTCACGGTTCCAAACGTTCATAAAGATGTAAGACTACTATATTCCTCTATGTAGACTCAACCTCTATTGAAACCACTTGACGCCAGTCCCCATGTTGGTCTTAGTAGAGGTTGTACTGTACAAAATGTTTATCATCGGAACATGAGAGCTATGTGAAAACTACAATACCGGTACTCAGCAAGCATAGAGAAATCTGTACTTTAGAAAAGTTCTATTTGACAAATCATATGGAGGCAACGATTCATATCATAATACTGTAAATTCATTTACAAAATCACTGATGCCAATTGCTGTTAGTAATCAAAATGACCACTGCGTATGTCAGAGAGAACAAACCAATGAACTAAGATTATCTTAAAGATTTGCATGAATGAGAAAGAACAAACAGTTCAGAACAAATGACCTGTGTTACCTTTATGGACTTCTGCATGAATGAGAAAGAACGAACCAATGATCTGCTGTTACCTTTGTAGACTTCAGTGTTAATCAGAAAAAAAATAATATGGTTCTATCTATCTTGGAGACCTTCTTTATGAAACAGAATGAACAAACCAATGATTTGGAGTAACCTTTAAGAACTTCTGCATGAATGAGACAGAATGAAATTCAAAAGTTACTCTCTTGGAGCACAACAGTCCCAGCATCTGTGATCATCTATCAGTAATTTTTCATTGGATTGTGACAGTCAGCAAATATAGCTATCAAAACTGATAAAGTTCACCATATAAACACGAGGATTTTCATGTGGTTGACAATTGAATTTTTATTACCCCTATGCTACATTGAACTTCGTAAAGACATTTATTATTTGAATGAAAGATTCTTTAATTTACACAAATCTAAGCCACTTCACATGCCATACATGTACATGTTTTACGCAATCATAGATGCTTTTACCCTCCAACGTTCAATGTACCAGGACGTACACACCAGCTTAAAGACAATTTCTAAATTGGACATAATAACCTGGTGTTACCTTTAAGATCTTCTGTGTAGATGAGAAAGAACAAACCAATGACCTGGTTGTTACCTTTGAGAACTTCTGTGTGACCGACGAGAAGCTGGCATAGCTGGACTCTGTGACTCGGTGGTCGTTGAACAAGAACCACGTGTCGTCCAGATAGTCAGCGTTGGCGGCGTCAGCGTTGTCGGAGTCGCGGGGCGAAGCGTTCGGCTTGCTGTGTCTGAAACAGCCAAATGCCAGCTTGAGTATGTGCTGAATGTGCAGACATTTTTTATCAAGTATTTTGAAAGTGAATTTTATTGTCTTGAGTATTCACAAATTATAAAATTTTCATCATGTACAGTACTACTGTCTATGCACGCATATCAATATAGAGATTCTAGGGATTATTATATTACTCTGTGAACTGATCAACATTGTCCTCGGTGGGGAGGTTAGTTGCATCAGTTTAATATAATAATCCTTAGAATCTCCATGTTAATATGGGTGCATAGACAGTAGTGAAGTTAATAATGACCATCTACATTACATCATAATTTTTATTTAACATTAAAAATTAATTAGTTATATATTGCATTTCAGCCAATTCGCCCTCGTCACGGACAGGTCTATCATGAGTTTACCATGCGTCAACCAGGAGCATACCATCATGCTAGATTTATGGGAAAAAGCCTGTACATTTTGAAGATCTACCTTCTATCTGAGGTCTTCCATCTTACTCGAGTGGAAAAGCGCCGGGTTGATCGTTTAGCCCAATTTGTGGTCCTGCTGTATGGCAAATACTTTTTGTCAACATCTTTGAGTACTGCCGCTCCAAGACATGATCTCCCCTTTTGGTATGACCTCCAAGAATATCAGCAGTTTGATCGTGTAGCAGCCAATCAAGCTCTTCTCAGTGGAAGACGACATTTGTGGTACCTCACCCCTGAACTTTTTGATGATGGTGTCACAGTGGTGGAGAAGAAAGCAATGGCTGAAACATTGCTTCAATTTCCAAAGCCTGATGTGTTTGCCCCAGGAAAACCTGGACAGCCCTAGTTTAATCCTGTTGCAATCCACCTAACAGACGAAAAACCACCATTAGCCAGTTTTATAATGGAACGTTCATGGCTTATGTTCCCCTTGATAAACGCCGACTCAGAATGGTTGAATGATGATCCATCAACGTGGCTTCACAATGCAGCATACCGTACCAGCACCTGCAGTCATTTTGGAAAGACCTTCAGGCAGTGAATGATGCTGCAGAGAGGGGTATAAAAGACATTTCTGATTATGCTCGCACTACAACCGATCCTGTTTTGAGGAATGCAATTATCATTCTGGCCAATGACCACAGGGGCGTGTCACAAATATGAAGAAAGGCAACCTCAATGCCTTGTAGTTAGGCATTAGTTCAATGTTGACTAAGCACTGTACAAAACTACTTGATATAAATAAATCATTAAAGAATTTCTAATATATTGTTTCTTGTATATATATTTTTCCTCCTAGTTTTTGGTGTAAAATGAAAGCATTATTGACTTAACATTAGTGTAGTCAGAAAATCTGAAATTTCACGTTTTTGGCAAATTTTGACCGATATTATTTATTATCAAATATATTACAAAAGCAAAAAATGGATATGGTTTCTTATTTGATCTCTTCCATACTGATATATTCACTTAATAAGAGTTGAATTATTAATCACAATTGATAATTAAAATATCCTAGACTCGAATCAAAAATATGAAATTTTGCCTATTTTCGCCAAAATCAGCAAAATTGGGGGGCCTTGGGGGACACCTAAACATACTTCAAAATTTCTTAAAATTTTTTGCCAAGGTTTTTAGCCCAAAAGGAACACCAAAAACACTGGGGAGCATAACTTTTCAAAAAAAGTGTTTTTTGACACCCCCTATTATGTATAGCCCATCTCAGATTCAGAGCAGAGATTCAGAGACACCAATGAGTGTCATAGCAGACAAAGCTTATATGTTTCTGAACGTACCGGGTATTGTTTTCAGGTCCTTGTAAAAATCAGAAATCAGAATTAGAGGATTATCTCTACATGTATCTCATGTATTTGAATAGAAGTTTGTCGGCGTACGTCCAGAAACCTGATATAAAAATACGTAGTAACATCTTCATCAACATTAATGTAACAACAGCACTAATAAAACTGATACAAACAAATGTGTTTTGGAGACAGTTTACATTGCATTTTTACCACTCCAAATTCAATTTTATCTTTTGAAATGAAGCTAACAGTTTGTGCACCTCACCCTGATGTAGCAGCTGCCGCCTGGGACCCCTGGAGGGTCTTCACACAGTTTGACCCCCCACTGAGCACTGAGCATTGATCTTAATAATATCATGTCATGTTTTGTAAAAAGTGAACAAAAAAGTTTTAGTGGGAAATGAAAATATTAAGGGGACTGTGAACTCTTTTCTTATTGATTTTATTAAACTTTGATTTTCTCACTCATTATTGCTTCAATTTTACAAATTACACCTTATTTTGTAGACAATTATCTAATCTAATGACACAACATGTTTTGAAATGTATAGATTGATTAACATTTTTTTTATAAAAGCAATTAGTGAAAAATTTACAACTTTGCCTGTAAAGCATATAACTGATAGTAAAACATCAAAATGACCAAAATCACTATTCAGTTACAAAATTTGTATATTTATCTAGAAAACTTTGCCTCAAATTTTTATATTTTTCCCTTTATCATTTTACATGCATTTTAAGTTTTAAAACCACTTATTTTCCGAATTTTCTTGCATATCAATACAAAAACGTTCATAATTCATCAACTTAAATAAAAAAATAAAAATCCCTAGTAAGGTTTTCTTCAGAATGCATATATCTTCAAATATATACACGTTTGTGAAAATTTGGTTTCACGGTTAGAGAAAATATAAAAAGAAAAATTAATTCACTATGCAAACTTAGTTTTGAGAAAATGGGCTTTAAAAATGGCCAATCAATATAAATTGATAGTAGTTGATGTCTATAAAATGTATCATACTCAGAAAAAACTATTGATGA
>JAGTTF010001270.1:0-51161 GCA_019095985.1 Streblospio benedicti | reverse complement strand
ATGACCAAATCTTTTTTGTAATTCTCAGAACAACGTTCCCTGGTTTTCCAGAGTCAACAGAATGCTTCCGTCCTCCGCGACGATCTCCAGCGACGGTACGACGAAAAGGATATCGCCTAAATTCGCAACCCCTTCTACCAATACCTCGCGCCCCGCCCTGGAAAGGTCTGGCAGTTGACAAGCAACGCGCTGCACGCCCCGAGAGCGGATTCGCATGGTCTTGTCCATTCGCACCAGGTCGTTGCTCTCCACCTTCAGCGCCCTTTCGAACGGTATCTCGTCGGCGCCAATTCGCACTGTCCATGCCCCGCAATCCAATTCCACTTCATATGTAGCGAGGAAGTCCATGCCGAGCAGAAAGTCGAGACCTTCTAACCGCCGGACATACACTGTTTGTTGATACGTCGCCCCTGCTAATTCCAGGTCGACTTGGCACTGCCCCTTCATGTCGAGCCACTCTCCCCCAGCCCCTGTGAGCATGAGGTTCGCTGGTTGTAACGGCGGCAGCTGCCCCTGTAATCTAGAATACACGGCGTCCGAAAGTAGGCTGAAGATGGACCCCGTATCTAGGCACGTAGCGAGCGCAGACCCCGCGAGATCCACACGACACCTACATACGAGAGCGGCCTCTGGTGAGGCCATTGCTTTGCGCGCATGCGCGATGTCTTCTCCTGCTGGCACACACTGATACGCCTCTCCCCGACGCAGCTCCCGCAACGAATCGCAAGGCCTGTCTGGCGAAGAGGTGCGACAGTCGCCCTCGTCCACTGCTAGAGTGCACTGTTGATGTTGGGTCGACGTTACTCATGGGATGACAGCTTCTGTCCACGGTCCCTCGCAGGGTCTTCCGCGACTCCACCCCCATCACCTCGCCCTTTTCCGACGCGACCACACGGCCCCAGGAAAACGAAGCTTTTGTCTCTGCATCTGGCTGTTTCCTGCACGTGCTACCAAACCGTCGCCCAGTCGCTACTAAATTAGTGCAACAATCCTGTACGCTCCCTCGACTGCACTCAGAAACGGCATGCGATGTGGTCGCGCCAAGACTCTCGTCCGGCTCGCTGCTCCCTGCATCCTGCCCGTCCCTCCCAGGTGTGAAATAAGCCCGGTCCCGAGAATCCGGCGGTCGTGGCAAGCCACTAGACCGTACTTCGGAACAAACACATCCTCCTCGAATGCCTAGGCTGAGCGAACCCTGAGGCCGACCCCCCAGGTCCTGTGATGCTCTCATAGGCGGCGAGACGTTGCTTTCACTGGCCACCCCTCTACCTCCCGAACCCGACACGGCAGGCCCATGCACTGGACGCCAGATTAAATTCCCCCCGGCTAGTAGCTCCCCATCATCTGCGGTAGACCTCTGAGGATGGTTGTCGCTCGTATCAGCGGCAGGGGAAGCTCGCGACTCAGCTCCCCTGCCTACTCGTTTCCCTCCTGTGTTCCAGCGGCCACAGAACTCGCGTTCTGGGCCGAATTCTTGCTGACGTTGTTGTCCGGCTTCTTCCTTGCAATGCGATTTGAGGACGCCGATTGCCACTCGGCGATCTGTTCCGGTGTTGCCTTAAAGCAACCTGTGCGAACGTGGCCCTTCTGACCACAGTGCCAACATTCTACGTTGGCTAACCCGCCCTGACCCCCTCGTGGTCGCTGTCGTCGGTTCTGCGGTCCCCCGCACCGATGACCCGACGTTGCTGCAGCGGCCTCGGTCCCTTTGCCCGAGTCCGACTTCTTCTTCTCCTGCTCGCTCTGCACCGCTAGCACCTGTTTCACCACAGTCTCCGTGGACGGGTGATTGGGCTTTTTCGTGTTCGCTTCTTCCTTCTCGCGTACGATGTTCGCTTTGTAGTGAGCTGGGTCGTCACGCGACTCGCGCCTAACCAGCTCCTGGGTCAAGATGGCCAAATCCGATTCAGGATACATCATGACCTCGTCGTACGTTCGCCGAAGCGAAGCGGAGTTTAATCCCTGTTCGAGCCGTTTCAACACGGCCGACTCTCTGCGGTGGTTATCCTTCCAGTACGCCTTTCGCGCCAGGGACATCAGCTGAGCAATGAAGTCGCGGACCGACTCTTTGCTGCCTTGCTTCCTGGTTGCGAGTTCTTCCTCGGCGGCCCTCATCTCAAATTCCACATGGAAGTGAGCATTGAGGGTCGCCAAGAGAACCTTCCAGTCGTTCCTGTCGTCAATAGGGAGGTTCAACAACGCTCCCTGCGCCTTTCCTGATAACCGGTCCACCAGCCATCCCGCCCACTCCTGGGACGGAACCCGGTAAATCCGGAGGGTCTCCACTAACTGCTGGACGTAGTCGGGCCAAGACTCGTTGCGGTTGGGCTCGCTGAACTTGTGAAAGTTCTTGATGCGATCCTTGAAGGATACACTCGTCGGGACGCCTGGCGGTAAGTCATCATCCTCTGAAGAGGTCGACTCTCTACCACCCAATTGTCGATTCCGCTTGTGCCGAAGAGAGCGTCTTCTATGCGCCACTTCCTCTTCCTTCAAACCGGCCTCCTCTATCTTGTACTCGTCCAGAGCCCCCTCCCAGGGGGTCTGCATGAAGCGCCGCACGAGAGGGTTCGCGACTGCTCGTGATTCGCCACTCATCGACGTGGAGTCGTCCCTCGCGAGGCGTATCGCAGCCACATCAGTGTGTGGTCGGGCACCCCCGTGATGCTGGCTGTCTCCTGTCGAGGCACCGACAGGGGTGGATGCGGGTAGACCTCGGATCGGACTCATGCCCCTGCTGGTGGATCTCAATCCTCGTAGCTCCGCGATCCGTGCCCGCAGGCGCTCCTCTACTTCCCGATTGGCTTCGAGTCGTGAAACCTTGGCCCTTAAAGAGTCGAGATTGGCGAAGTCGTCGCGTATCCGTGGCTTAACAGGTGGTGGTGGGGGGGTGTCAGCCCCTCGCTTGCTTGGTGCGCCGGTGTTAGGATCCCGGCCTTTCCCCAGAGGCGGAAAGAGAGGTGGACAAGCCGCGTCCTGCTCCCACTTCTTCTGCTCGCGTGGTGGCGAGCGTTTTGCAGGCCGATCCTCTTTCACCGCCCCGCCCGAAGGCGATTGGCGACTAGGTCGACCTTGCTTCGTGTGTCGGTGGCGGGTGCGATACCGCCGGTTCGCCCTCTCCATTCGCGCTGCCTCCGCCTCGCTCTCGGCAGTCATTTCATGCCACTTTTTAGACCGCACCATGTAATGGGGGATCAACTCGACTTCTCAGTCGGTGATCTGTCGCGTCGTATGCCTCCAGAGCTCTGCCCGTTGTTCTTCTTGGCCCGGGACTAACACCCTGTCCAAGATTCCCTTCCACTCTTGCCTCATTTCATTCGCACCTTCGCGTCCTGTATCTGCAATTTTCTTGCAAATGGCGGTGCTGTTGTTCTGTAACACTTCGAGAAGCACCCTTTCGGTAGTCCTGAGTGTCAGGTCGTAGGCTTGAGAGTTGCACTCCTCCACCCATCGCAGCGGAAGTCCTACTTTCGTCCCCGCAGACTGGTCCCAGGAGTAGCACGCTTTCTGCGTCACCTCCCATGAACTTCTGCGACTCCTCCAGGCGAAGCCCCAACTGATGTGCAGCCCAGAGGTACTCTAGCGAGCCCTCCCCAATGCCGTTTTCCTTGTACTCACTGTAGGGACGCTCGCTATTCGTCGCCCTACTTACGTCGTCCTTGAAGCGCCCTGGGTTCGTGTTAACTGACCCAGACATGTCGCCCTGCCACTTCCTGGCCGGCGCCACCTTCTTCCCGTCCTTCAGTGTCGGAATTCCCCAAACTCCCGGAACCCCTAACTCTTGTGAGTCGGGATCCAGTTGATAGTCGGTTCTTGTGCTCCGCTGGCTTTCACCAGCTAACGTGTCGTTCCCGAGCACCTCTTCCTTCGATTCCTCGCTGGCAGCTTCGTCTTCCTCCTGGAGATCCGCACCCCTTCTCCTCTCAGTTGCCCCATCGTCGTCCCCTGCCGGGGGCGGCGGTGGCGTCTGCTCGTACCACGGTCACGCCCGTCAGAGACTTCTTCCCCGCATCAGACTGCGTCAGCACGGGGTCTTCTGTAGCCGTTGATGTCAATGTTCCGGCCTTAGGCAGCAGCTGCGGTAAGGAAGCAGTACGGACCAATGGGTCTGCCTGCACCCCGCCTGTCATACCACTTCATTTCAAGGTCAGAACATTGCGACTGTGTGTCACTGGTGGTGAGAGTTCAACCTCACTTAATGGTCGGTGAACTTTCTTCGCAGCTTTGCGTTGTTTCGTTCACTTCTCGGCGTGGTACGCGACCTCTTGCTCCCCTTCCGACATATAGTGGCGGGGTTCGCGATGATCGACTCGTGGTACTGTGGGCATCACATCTCGCGACCCTCTCTCTCTCTGATACCCGACCTCTCGCTCCCATTCTGACATATAGTGGCGGGGTTCGCAATGATCAACTCGTGGTGCTGTAGGCATCGCATCTCGCGACCCTCCTCAGTCGGCAAATGGGCGACATCACCCTTGCGACCACTCCAGGCTAGCTTTGCGGTGGATAAAGTGTTCGCGATTCCTGTGAACCACTTCTTTGGACGTTGTGGGTCGGACATGGTGACTGGATCTCACATTCGTATAGCGCCCCGTAGGCGTGTACAGTCGCGAGATCCTGGTCATGGCACCAAACTGTAAACAAAGTGGAGTCAGTCGCGTACCCAGCTTAGTGGCTGGGTCGCGCTCTGTGCTGATTCGCGACGCCATGAGCCCGAAGCTCGGATGCGCGATGGACGGCTGACTCCTAGACGATGTTGGTTCCCTTACTACTCCTCATTGTGTTAACTGGTACCGCACGTACAGGCCACCGTCCAGCATACTGGGCGAGTGCCTGGTGACTAACAAGCCGGGTTTCACGACAGGCCCCGACACGGAGGGGACTTCGCACCGGTGCTGACACGTAATGATCAGGGCGTCCCCTTTACGAAGCCATGCGGTCCCAGGAGCGAGAGGAGGGGGGTTCACCACCGGCTACCCCGTCAGATAAGTAAAGAAGGCCTATCCTCGAAGGAATAGGTTACCAGCCCTACGTGCTATCCGACTAGCGTCTACAAGGAAACTGAGACCCCAATGGCCAAGTCTCAGTACTGTAGTGTACTGAGTCCTTAATCCTACAGTGGGCTTAAGAAGGTATAACAACAAGGTGAGTGTAACAAAGGGGATAATATACCTAGTCCAGTGCAACTTACATACAACTACTGTATACTCTGCGAGGTTGCTGTAACCTCGCGCACTGGAGACCTACTTAGAACTAGTTTCGTTACAAAGACCACCTCTTAACGACGACCACCTGCTAGCACCACTGCTTCTCCTCCTCTCAATTAATAGGGAATAATGGAAAATGTACTTACTGAAACAGCTATATTCAGCATCGGCAGTAACATCAACTTGTAATTAAGTCACCTGAAACGCAAGTTTTTGGAACGACCATTTCGCCAATTCTGCTCAAGCTCAATCAGTCTAATGATAATTAAACATCCACCACCCCAAAAATAATCATCAATAACTAATCATGCAGGTTTCGAAATCGGGTCACAAGACCACCTGATGCAACACACTGGCCAGAAAATGATTCACACTATATCAACAAGTGTTTATAGTCATTCGACTAATATAAGGGCATCAATCCTCGTAGTAACCTTAAATAGCTCTACAACATGCAACTTCGTAGCTCCCACAGATGTCGAGATAAGCAGCAGCCATAGGAATATCAATACAGCAGCCAACACACACTACCTTGCCGCTTATACAACTGCCGCCGCCACCTAAATTCAGCAGTTTCCATGACGACCCCGCCAAGAACAGCAGCGACCAGCAGGTATCATATACATAAGCCGTTAAACGCCTACACCAATGCAGCTCAAATACAACACTTTTAGACTATGTATGAATTACAATATTGCATGAATATGCGTAAATCTATTACAATGTATCACATTGCAACATTGTATTAATTCAAAATTTTAAATACGTAGAACCTCTTACAATGTAATTACATTGTATCACTTTGGACATCATATCAATATGTGCAAAATTTTAAACTGTGCTTAAAGCAATCCTTAGGTTACATTGTAACACATTGTATCAACTTCCATAAATGTTTAAAACTATATATATTTTAGTTACAAATCATCACATGATTACTCAGTTTGTAAATAAAAGTTGACGATGTTGGTTCCCTTACTACTCCTCGTTGTGTTAACTGGTACCCCACGTACAGGCCACCGTCCAGCGTACTGGGCGAGTGCCTGGTGACTAGCCCGGGTTTCACGACAGGCCCCTACACGGAGGGGACTTCGCACCGGTGCTGACACGCAACGATCAGGGGCGTCCCTTTACGAAGCCACGCGGTCCCAGGCGCGGGAGGAGGGGGGTTCGCCACCGGCTAGCCCCGTCAGATAAGTAAAGAAGGCCTATCCCCAAAGGAATAGGTTACCAGCCCTACGTGCTATCCGACTAGCGTCTACAAGGAAACTGAGGCCCTAATGGCCAAGTCTCAGTACTATAGTGTACTGAGTCCCTAATCCTACAGTGGGCTTAAGAAGGAATAACAACAAGGTGTGTGTAACAAAGGGGATAATAAACCTAGTCCAGTGCAACTTACTTATGGCTACTTTATACTCTGCGAGGTTGCTGCAACCTCGCGCACTGGAGACCTACTAAGAACTAGTTTCGTTACACACTCCCCCAGTTCACACGGAGTTAGGACTACACCGCTTTTTACGGGTATAGCCTACCTGCGTGGGAAACACATTAACGAAAAAAAAAGAGTATCCAAAGTGTCACGGCGGGGGGCGGCACTCGGGGCGCGGCCACACTCTCTCTCCACTCGCACTCCATTGTTCGGAAATTCACGACTGCTTCGGCGGTCAATTCCGCAAGCTGACGCGACGCTTCGCGACACTGGTCGCAACTTGGGCCGTTTTTCACACTTTGCGCCCGAGCACCTGAAAAATATACAAAAAAAAACTCTCCCCCAACGTCCACCTGGTGTATAAGTGAAACGCAGCAGGACTGTGGACACCGTTAAAAATAGGAGGGGTAACAGGACCCGCGACTTATTACACGAAACGGGAAGGGAAATTTGGAAGAGGGCCGTACAACAAAAAGGGCCAAATTACATGGAGGGGCCGCCGGCTACGATGTCGGATGGTGTACCGTGTAGAGTACGATTAGCCGACGGCAAACAATACGAAAGCCACTGTAGGTCGGATTGCCCCTGGACTCAAAAGCCCAACCACAGCAAACGGGGTGGTAACTGGCCCACCGCCTGCGAGGACAACCCTTACTCCCTTGATGTCCCAGCCATCAAGATTTCGCCGCGCCGCGTCCGGCGTTGCTGGGCAAAACTCGGCCAACACTCACTAGTGCCGCCTCAACTTGAATGGAAACACATCACCCTCGACCCGTCAGTCGGCTTGATATGCTTCCCACCACCCGGCGCATCCTACTTCTTGGGCAGCGGAATGCTGGACTTCGCTGCACTGCTCTTGGTGGCACGAGCCTTCGCCCTTGCCGCTGATGCCGACGGAATAGGGTTCCGTTTCACTCGGCCGGTGGTGTCTGTTGCGGGCGCCCGGTCGCCGCCTCCTGAAGAACTCGCAGGAGCAGCAGTGGGACCCCCAGTGTCTGACGTTACGTCCATACTCGCCACGGAGTTGGACGAACGACTCTGATGGGACGACGACGAACTGAGAGTTCGTGGAGACGCGCGATCGGGCCGTGACCCTCCCGTCGCCCCCGACGTCCCCTCTCCGCCGACGACCTTCGTGGACCTCTTGGTCATTTGGACAGAATCCGAAGCTGCCCCAATGCTCTGGAAGCGATCGTAGCAGTCATCTAGCTCCTGCTCCAGAGTGGCGGACTGCAGCGTCACTTGTGGGCTTTCAGACCCAAGATCGCGATCTCCCGCGGAGTCACGAGGCTGCATGGTCATGTCGCGTAGACTGGTGATCAGCTCCCGAAAGGTCGCTGACATCTCGCGAATGTGGTCCGCGTTCTTGGCTCCCTGCCGATGCATGCGGTCCATGTCGGCGGTCCGTTGTTGTGCAAATTCCTTGCACAGTTGGGCCTCTTGTCGCGCAAGGGCCAACTCCTGCCGCAATGAAGCGTCCCCGCCCGTGGTCGTGTCGAGCTGGTCGACCACGATGCAGGACGAGGAACGTTCGGGCGCCGCGCGGAGTTCATCGGCCAGAGAGACCTCTGCCGATGTGGTGCTGGGTAGGTGTGGGGCCAGAGTCTGTCGCATGTAGTCCTCGAGCCCGGCAACCAGCTGTCGTACACAGGTGTAGACAGCTGAGTGCACATCGAACTCGGGGACGGCCTTCTTGTGAGCAGTCAGCATATCGCGCGCATTGGCGATCTCACCACGCTGATTGTTCATCAGATCCTGTAGCGACCTCCAGTCAGCTACCCGAAAGTCGGCGGCCGCACCAGCGGTACGGACCAACTCCCCCTCGGATAGCCACTGCAGCTCCGCCCGACTTGAAGTGTGGCGCACACGCAGGCTTCCTTGCGGAATCGCGTATGACGCCGTCGCACGCAATGACGCCAACTCGGCCGTCATTGGTTTGGCTTCCTCGCGGGCTGCCGCGAGTTCCTCGCGAACAGCCTGCACTTCTTCTCCGAGCTTCCTGCAACTGCCTTGCGAAGCTTCTAGCTCCCCTTGCAGCGCATTCCGCTCTCTCCGTGCGTCGTCTCTCTCGGCGCGTAGGCGATCGACCTCTTCCTTGTACTCGTCGCCTCTCTTCGTCTGGGTGAGGAGCTGTTGGTCAAGACCAACACGATCCCGAGCCCACTTTGTCTCCTTGGTGCGGAGCTCTTTCTCGAGGGCGGCATGCTCACTGCGTAGTGCTGCCAACTCCTCCTCTGCCTTCTGGGCGCGACCCACCCAAGTGTCGCGGTCGTGACGCAGATGTCCTGCGAGGGAGGGCTTCTTCCCTCCCCGGGATGTCGGGCTTATGCTAGCGGAGTTGGAGCGACCGCGCTTCTGTGCAGTTCCACTCTCTCCCCCAGTGCCTTGCCCACCACGCTGTCCTGTACGGGATAGTCGCGATGGAGGAGGTGGTGTGCCCGTGCCGGCAGTACCCGTAGCAGGGTACTCTGACGAAGACGTCACAGTCGCAGCAGGCGACTGCTTGGTGGTTGGGCTGGTCGCCGAGGCCGGTGAAGGAGCAGCAAGCCCCTTCACGGACTTGAAGAGGGCCTGCATCACACTGTGCCTAGCAGGCACCGGTGTGGACACAGGCTCGGGAGCTCGGGTCGCGGTGGACTTCTTCCGTGGGATCTTGGGAAGAACTGCAGCTTTGTTGGTGCGCACCGGTTGCGACGCTGCCATCTCGCTGTACCGGCTCGGTCCTTTCGGAGCGACCACCGCGTACGAGCTGAGGACAGACGTCCACCGCGCGAAGTCTTCTCGACATGACCGGAGCCAATCCCGGTGCACTTCGTCCCAAAGAGGCTGCTTCTCCATGTCGACGTCTCGCAGGTGGAATCCCACGATCACTCGCGCCAATTTGGCGTCAGGGAACCACTTCTTTCTCCCGAGAATTTGAGGAAGCCCGACATGGGAGACATACATCCCCATGAATTCGAGCACCAGCCGCTGCGCGACTGAGCGAGGCGAACTAAGGTCCCATGCCCACCGCTCGTCGTCTTCTTCCTCGCTCCTTGCGTCCCGTGTCTTGGCACGCTGGCGAGCTTTCTCCCGCGACTCCTGAATCTCGACCTTCTTGAGGTCGACCTCATTCATGTGTTCAGCGACCATGTGCTGAACGGCGGCTGTCAGGGACGGAAACATCACGTTCTGACAGGTGGTGGGCAACATCTCGATGGACATTCCACTGCAGCAGGGTGCAGAGAAGCAGCATCCTCCCTTCATATGGAAATGGGCCCAGTGCTCCATAACGCACTCAAACCCATCCCACCCATGCTCCCGTTGAGACTGGGTACGCGGTGCACACACAAGTGTCGCGTCCAGCTTCGCGCAGTTGTCGGGTCGCCTAGACAGGAACTGACGATCCCGAGTCAACATCGCCTGGGGTTGTGGCAGAGCAAACTTGTTGTCCGCGTCCAAAGCCGACCAGGGCTCGCATCCCGCGACCGGACACCTCATCCCAGCTTCCAAGTAGGCGACGAACAGCAACTGAGCGTTCTCGCGCGTGAACTTGTCCACTGGGAGTCGGGCCGCCGAGAATGTCACCTCTGGGACCATCTTGGGAAAGGCGGTGTGACCTGACTGGTTCGCCACCCTCCCGACTGCACGCCATCTTAGCTCCGGTTTCTTGTCCCGCGAGCGAAAATCATTTGAAGCCCGTGCCAACCACTGAGGTGGCCGCACGCCTCCATATCCTGGCTCCCCCGACTTCTGGTATGAGTGTTGGGGTAGTCCAGTGATGTGGTCTGCCAAATAGCAGACTCCTTCCTCGGGGTGCTCCCCCACGTACCGGTTTGCGTACAACACTTGACGTGTGTACGGCTCGGCGAAGAACTGCCGCTCCTCCTTCTCGGTCGGCAGTCGCTTGAGGTCGGGGCCGCGACGCCTTGCGCCACCCACCGCCACCCGCGGGGCTTTCGACCCGTCAGGCTTTGGCGAAATGGTCGCTACGTCCCGCCCCTGTTCTTCCTCCTCTTCCTCCTGCTGCACTTGGTCCGACCACGCCCCGTGACTCGGAGGAACCTCCTCCGAATCGGCGTCGCCGTCCCCGCCGCCAGCAGCCTCCTCGTCGGACACAGCCGAAGCTGCCCCGCTCCCCTCTAATCCCCTGCGTCAGGGCAACGATGCGTGCCATAAGCACCTCGTCCCCGTCAGCATCCTGAACTCCCTCCATCGGCTGCTCGACTGCATTGTCGACCACCGATTCCTCTTCACGTGCTGGGGAAGTGGGCCTAGACCCACCCCCGGTTGCTTCATCGGGGCCTTGGTCAGCCATCATGACTGCCCAGCCCCCCCTGCGTCGTCTACTGCGCCGATGAAGATCCAACCAGGATCCTACCTACAATAAAAGAGGCAATTACAAGTGATGAAACCGCAACAAGCTGAAAAATATGTAACAAATACAGCAAATCCGTCTACACGTCTTTACTGTACTGCCACCAGTCAATCGACTGATGATTTCAACACACCGGCAATACTACATAGTACCCCGGTCCCTATTTGCCGCTACGGGGCCGACCGACCAATCGGCAGCCGTTCCGCATGATGATTGACCTTTAACCTTTCCAGTATCTGCGCCCACGTGTCTTTGTTTTGGCTGGGAGAGGCCGCGACTGTCTCGCGCCTCCTCTGTTCCCAGTGAAGGGATTATTTACTTAGCCGCCGCCACTGACCCGTCTCCCCGCCGCCGCCTATGTTACCATAGTGACGAAGGTTCTAACTAGGCCGCCGCGACCACTGCCGATACTACATCTGCCTTTAACAAAGCGCTTACTCCTGGGTTGTTCGGCCCGCGACTGGTATGAGGTCGCGACCTGGTTAATCAAACATTCCCACTCGCGTGACCACTATCGCGACCACCGAGCTTCTGCGACTGTTGGTGTATTTTTCGATTCCACGATCTTCCAATGTTTGCCCTGTTAAGGCAACGCCGACTGTCTGCTGCTAGCCATTACTGACTATTGATGATTCCTATTACATTACGCCGGCTTCCACCCAACACAATACACTTTTGGTGGGTTTCACCACTACGCCTGTTGCGATTTCCCCCCTTGTTGCAAACTCACGAGATTTCTCGCAGTTTGGTAGAATTCCCCTCGCGCGACACCACTCCCTCTCCCCCAAGTTTCAATCTCAAACGCCACGGTCTGGAAAGATTAGAGGTCGCGTTTTTACATTGAAACTTTAACACCAAGCTGCGGAGTCGCGCCCATATAACTGAGCGATGCTCCCCGCGATATGTCTAGTAGTTGACTCTCCAATACTCAAAGAAGCGCCGCCGGTTTACACTAGCGACCTCCTCCGAATATGAAGAGTGCTGCGGCGACATCACCACAATCGCCCGCGCCTCTGTTTCCACAAAGGGCTTAACATTCCTAGTGTTAACCCATTTCTCGTTGATTGGTCTACGGCCTCGCCCTGCTCTACTCGGGGGTTCGGTGTGCATCTGAATCTTGATGATATTGTCGCTACCCACTTCAATCACTTTGAAGGGGCCAATCCATGGCTGCGCGTGGAGCACGTCCCGCTTATTCGGGGGATGAAATAGCAGCACGCGATCACCCACCGCATAGCGGCGAGGCTTCGCTGTGCGTTTCCTCTGTTGTTCCATTTGCACCTCCACCGCTCGCCCAGTGACCTCACGGACAACTTCCGCGGTCTGCATTGCAAGATTCCTCTGATGAAAGACGTAGGACGAGTAACACTGAGGTACCGCCCTGTCGTCACACCCATACATTAAGTCCACGGGAAGTAGTGGATCCGTACACTGACTGTAAAACAGTCGCTGGGGTGTAAACCCTGTGCTCGCGTGGGGCGTTGCATTGTATGCCATAAAGACATACGGTAGCATCTCGTCCCAATTTTCTTTCTCGTGAACGTTCAACGCTCTCAGGATAGCTTTGATGGTTTTATTGCTCCTCTCCACCATGCCGTTGCTCCACGGAGCATACGGGGTGGTCCGCGATCTGTCGACGCCGTACAGCTTGCATAACTCATCGCAAAGATGGTTATCAAACTCTCCTCCCTGGTCGCTGTGAAGTCGGCGAAAGGCACCATGTCTCGCGATGTACTCCCGAAAGAGCACATCCGCGACTGCCTCCGCTGTTTTTCGTTGTAGGGGATACAACTCCATACGCTTGGAAAAGTAGTCCTGTATCACGCAGACATATCGATGCCCCGTGCTAGTCTCGGGGAGCGGGCCTTGCAAATCAATCGCAACCCGCTCATGCGGAAATCCGACGTATTCGTGCTGCATGGGCGTTTTACCGCCCCCGGGTCCTGATTTGCATTGTTGACACGTGATGCACGCGCGGCACATCATCTTCACATCCTCATGCATCCCTGGCCAAGCAAAACGTCGGCGCAACAGCTCGTACACACGCTCGTAGCCCAAATGGCTCACGCTATGCACGTGCACGCACCGCCACACGCTTTCCCGCCAGGCGACTGGTACGATGGGCAGTCGCAGCTTCTCTTCTGGTTTCCGCTTCGCGAGTAGTGTCTTACGGAGGCGCCACACGCCGTCCTTTCCCCTGTAGATGTCGCTCCACCAACGACCATACATCTGCACCTCCGGCGTCTCACGCCGAAGAGCAGCGACGTCGCAATCATCTCCCCACTTCGCCTTTAATTCGGCGATTCGTTGAATACACTGGTCGCTCCCTTGTGCTTCGCACCACTCCTCCGCGGAGAAGTGACTCAGCACTTGCTGACATTGATCCTCAGCATCGTCGACTGACTGGCCCACAATAGGTGGACTCAGCCCTTCTGCCTCAGCCTCTTCCTCCTCAGATTCTTCCCCGCGTACCAGGGGGTGGTGGGGGGGGCCGCCGCGACGCTTCTCGGCCAGTCGCGCTGACCGTCGCACAGCAGCGCCTTCGCGTGCCAAAAGGATAGCATCCTCCGCCTCTGCGAGACGGAAGTCCTGGTGGCCACGATTCGGCAAGTCGAATAGTCGGCGGGTGAGGTAAACATTAAAATCTACCCCATCCACCAATTCTGGTTCTTCACCGTCGTCGTCAGAATCAGGGTCGCGCGCCGCGAACTCCCATTTAAGCTCAGGCAGCGCGACCGTGTTGACCTGCGATGTGTTGACGCCGGAGGTCGCAACCTCCGGGTTTTCGTCCGAGTCGTCCGAGTCGGTGTCCCGACACTTGTCCATTTTATTCTTGTGAAACAAGCAATCAGGGCATTCACCCAATTTGCACGATTTGCGCTTACAAAACGCCTCCTGAAGTTCGGGATGACTCTCACGCTTGCGTGACAGAGTGTCAGCAACTACGTTGAGTTTCCCCTCGACGTGATGTATCTCCCACGGCTTGTACCAGCCCATTTCAACAATCCACCGCATATACATGTTGTCGGATTGATGATACTGCTGGACCCACGTGAGTGCTGCGTGGTCAGTCCAAATGACGACCAATGTGCCCCTTGTTATGTCTCGGAAGTATCGCATGAAGAACACGACTGCGTAAAACTCGCGCTTTGTAGCACAGTAGGCTTGGCGACTCTTACACAGCGTCTTTGAGGCAAAGCCGAGCGGCACAAACCGCCCTTCTTGTTCCTGCTCCAGTGTCCCGCCGATGGCGAACAGACTCGCATCCACTTTCAGGTGGAATGGCGTGTCTGGTTTGGGATAATAGAGAAGTGGTAACTCCTCCAAAAATTCCTTGATTTTCTCAAACGCTTCCTGCTGCTCCGGGGTCCACCGAAATGACACCCCTTTCTTGGTGAGCTCCGTCAGTGGGCGAGCCCACTCGCTGTAGTTCGGAACGAAACGACGATAGTACCCAGTAAAACCAAGATACGTTCGCGTCTCGCTCAGATTCTTCGGTACCGCCCAGTCGTGCAGAGCTTGAATCTTACTACGACTGGGACGAATTCCATCGGCGTCTACCTCGTGCCCCAAGTATTCTACGTGGGTTGTAAACAACCTACACTTACTGGGCTTCAACTTCAAATTTGCGCGTCGCAGTCGCTCAAACACCGCGCGGAGGTTCAGCAACGCGACCTCGAGATTCCGCCCGAAAGCGAGAATATCATTGAGGTACACGAGGCAATGGCTCCACACGATATCGGCGAGCACCATCTCCATGAGGCGACAAAACGTCGCGGGCGCGTTGCAGAGGCCGAAGGGCATCACGGTCCACTGAAAGAGGCCACGATGTGTCACGAAAGCGGTCTTTTCCGCGTCTTCTGGGTCCATGGCGACCTGCCAATAACCACTGGCGAGATCAAGCGTGCTGAAATACTTGGACCCCTCGAGGGCATCCAAGCATTCGTCGATCCGTGGTAGGGGATAAGCGTCCTTCCTGGTAACTTCATTCAATCTGCGAAAATCAATGCAGAATCGTAGCTCCCCCGACTTCTTGCGGACTAGCACCACCGGTGCTCCCCACGGCGACTTGGAAGGGCGGATAACACCGCTCCCCAACATTTTCTCCAGCTCCGCATCAACATACTCCCGCTCTTTCTGCGAGCGACGGAAGTAGTTCTGCTTGATCGGCGCAGCGTCTCCCGTGTCAATTTTGTGGTGGATCAGATCCGTGGAGACCGGGGAGTCCCCGGGTCCCATGAATATGTCCCGATATTCCATCACCAGGGCCTCAACCTTAGGGACTTCGTCTGGAGCTAATTCTCCTTCAAGTGGTAGCATCCAGCGACGATACTCGGGGAACTCCCCGAGCTCTCCATCAGTAGTGGGCTCAGCCGACGGCCGTGCCGGAGCTTCTTCCGCAAAGTACAACTTACAGTCGCTCCTGATCAGGGAGGACTCAGAACCCATACTCTCCGGGATCAGCTGCCGACTGGTCCACTCGCTCCCATGTCGTGCTCCTACAGCATTGACACTCGCCACCTGGGCGGGTATCTGCCATATTCGCCAGGCAGAGGGACTTTCACCCTCGCCCGAAGGTTGATTCGCGTCATCCAGACGCTCCGCATCCTTGGTTGGCAGGCCGGTGATTTTGGCCACGACCAAATCCTTCTGTAATTCACGAAACAACGTTCCTTGGTTCTCCAGAGTCAACGGAATACTTCCGTCCTCCGCGACGACCTCCAGCGACGGCACGACGAAGAGAAGGTCGCCCAAATTGGCGACCCCTTCCACTAATACCTCCTGTCCCACCCTGGAAAGGTCGGGTAGATGGCAAGACACGCGCTGCACGCCCCGCGAGCGAATGCGCACGGTCTTGTTCATTCTCACCAGGTCGTTGCTCTCCACCTTCAGCGCCCTCCCGAACTGAATCTCGTGGGTGCCAATCCGCACTGTCCGTGCCCCGCAATCCAATTCTACTTCATATGTCGCGAGGAAGTCCATGCCGAGCAAAAGGTCGAGACCTTCTAACCGCCCGACATAGACTGTTTGTTGATAGGTCGCACCTGCTAAAAGCAGGTCGACTTGGCACTGCCCCTTCACGTCGAGCGACTCTCCCCCAGCCCCTGTGAGCATGAGGTTCGCTGGTTGTAAAGGCGGGAGTTGCCCTTGCAATCTTGAATACACGGCGTCCGAAAGTAAGCTGAAGGTTGCCCCCGTATCTAGGCATGTCGCGAGCGCGGACCCCGCGAGATCCACACGACACCTACATACGAGGGCGGCCTCTGGCGAGGCCATTGCTTTGCGCACATGCGCGAAGTCTTCTCCTGCTGGCATACACTGATACGCCTCCCCCCGACGTACGCTCGGCCACGAGAGGTCGTCTGACGAAGAGGTGCCCAGTGCTGGCACACACTGGGACGCCTCCACCCGACGAAGAACCTGCAACGCGCCAAGTTCGTCTGGCGAATAGGAGGTGCGACAGTCGTCCTCGTCCACTGCTAGAGTGCACTGTTGATGTTGGGTCGACGTTAATCGAGCCATGGGATGACAGCTTCTGTCCACGGTCCCTCGAAGGGTCTTCCGTGACTCCACCCCCATCTCCTCGCCCTCCCCCGGTGCAACCTTACGGCCCCCGAGGGACGAAGCTTTTGTTACTGTGCCTGGCACTTTCCTGCGCACGCTACCAGACCGTCGCCCAGTCGCCACTAAATTGATGCAACTTTCCTGTACCTTCTCCTGCTTGCACCCAGAAACGGCAGTCGCACCAAGACTCTCGTCCGGCGTGCGGCTCCTAGCATCCTGCCCGTTCCTCCCAGGTGAAAAAGAAGCCCGGCCCCGACGAACCTCGCGGTTCGAGGGGCGAACACTTGCTGCGTGATCACATCCTCCTCGGATGCCTAGGCCGAGCGATCCCGGAGGCCGGCCCTCCGAATCCTGCGCTCTCATGGGCGGCGGACAGTCGCTCTCTCGAGTGACAGCCCGTCCGTCCGGTCGTGACACGGCACACCCATGCACTGGGTGTCCGGCCGCCTTCATCCCGGCGAGTAGCTCCCCATCATCTACAATGGACTTCTGAGTTTGATTTTCGCTCGTATCAGCGGCAGAGGAAGCTCGCGACGCAGCCCCCCTGCCTACTCGTTTCCCTCCGGCGCTGTCGCGACCACAGAGTTTGCACTCTGGGTCGAGGTCTTTCCTTCCGGGTTCTTCTTATTTGCCGTGCGCTTGGAGGACGCCGCCTGCCACTCGGCGATCTGCTCTGGTGTTGCCGTAAAACAACTCGTCCGAACGTGGCCCTTCTTGCCACAGTGCCAACACTCCAGGTTGGCCAACCCGCTCCGTACGCGCGACCGTCGGTCTCGAGGATCCCCGCGCCGACGATTCGCTGTTGCAGCTGCGGCCTCGGCTCCTTTCCCCGAGTCCACCTTCTTGTCCTGCTCGCTCTGTACCGCCAACACCTGCTTCACCACGGCCTCTGTGGACGGGTGATTGGGTTTCTTTGCATTAGCTTCCTCCTTTTCACGCACGATGTTTGCTTTGTAGTGCGTTGGATCGTCCCGCGACTCGCGTCGAACCAACTCCTGGGTCAAGATGGCCAGATCCGATTCAGGATACATCATGACCTCGTCGTACGTTCGCCGAAGCGAAGCTGAATTCAGTCCATGTTCCAGCCGTTTCAGCACGGCGGCCTCCCTGCGGCGATTGTCATTCCCGTACGCCTTACGCGCCAGGGACATCAGCTGAGCGATGAAGTCGCGAACCGACTCCTTGCTGCCTTGCTTCCGTGTCGCGAGTTCTTCCTCGGCGGCCCTCATCTCAAATTCCACGTGGAAGTGAGCATTAAGGGTCGCCAAGAGCACTTTCCAATTGTTCCTATCTTCGATAGGGAGGTTCAACAACGCTCCCTGCGCCTTCCCTGATAGACGATCCACCAGCCATCCCGCCCATTCCTGGGACGGGACCCGGTATAGTCGGAGAGTTTCCACCAGTTGCTGTACGTAGTCGGGCCACGACTCGTTGCGGTTAGGCTCGCTGAACTTATGGAAGTTCTTGATGCGATCCTTGAAGGACACACTTGTTGGGACACCTGGTGGCAAGTCGTCATCCTCCGAGGAGGTTGACTCCCTGCGACCCGATTGTCAATTCCGTTTGCTTCGGAGGGCGCGCCGCTTACGCGCTGCTTCCTCTGCCTTCCATCCCGCCTCCTCGACCCTGTACTCTTCCAATGCTCCCACCCAAGGGGTCTGCATAAACCGTCGCACGAGAGGGTTCGCAATCAACTGCGAATCACCACTCGTTGACGTGGACTCCTCCGTGAGGCGTGACGCGACCCCGCTGGTGCGAGGCCGAGCACCCCCATAATGCTGGCTGTCTCCTGCCGGGGCCTCTTGCGAGACACCAACAGGGGTGGATGCGGGTCGGTCCTGGATCGGGCTTATACCCCTGCTGGGGGGTTTTAATCCCCGCAGCTCTGCGATCCGTGCCCGCAGGCGCTCCTCTTCTTTGCGATCGGCTTCCAGTCGCGAAACCTCGGCCCTCAAGGAGTCGAGATCGACGAAGTCGTCGCGTATCCGTGGCTTTATTGGTGGTGGCGGGGGTGTGTCATCCTCCCGCTCGCTTGGTGGGCCGGTGTTAGGGTCCCGGCCTTTCCCCCGAGGCGGTAGAAGTGGTGGACTAGCCGCGTCCTGCTCCAACTTTCGTGGCTCGCATCGCAACGGCTGTCCGGCATGCCGATCCTTTGGCCCCACTCCACCCGAGGGTGAGTGGTGGCTAGGTCGCTCCTGCTTGGCGGGTAGCTGACAGCTGCGACGCCGCCTCTTCATCTTCTCCGCTCGCGCCGCTTCCAACTCGCTCTTGTCTGTCAAATCCTGCCAGTTTTCGGGCTGCACCAGGTATTGCAGGATGAGTTCAACTTCCCAGTCAACGAATTGACGCGCCGTGCGTCTCCATAACTCCGCCCGCTGCTCCTCTTGGCCCGGGGCGACCACCCCGGCCAAGATTCCCTTCCACGTCTGTCGGCATGTGTTTGCGCCTTCGCGCCCTTCTTCTGTGATTTTCTCGCGAATAGAGGCTGCATTGTTGTGTAACACCTCGAGACAAACGCGCTCTGCGGTCCCGAGGGTCAGGCGATAGGCGTAGGAGTCACACTCCCCCACCCACTGTAGTGGAAGTCCTTCTCTCGTTCCTGGTGGGTACTCGCAGACTGGCCCCAGAAGCAGAATGTGCACGAGCCCCTCCCCAAGTGTCGCCTCCCATAAACCTCTGCGACTCCTCTAGGCGGCACAGATGATTCCATTTCATCTCTTGTGCGGAAACCCTTAAATGGCTGTTATAATATAATGTGCAGCCCGTATTCTTGAATACGGATTTCAGTTTTTGCACCTTGTGCGTAAACCCTCCCCAAATGTTTTTAACAACCATAAATTCGTGCTTTTTGGAATGTAAATGGCGCACCTGCAGGTCCGTTTCTAAGCAACAAAGTTAGCAGACGATAATAACAACAACAAGAAATGGCCGCAGAAAAGTTTTTTTGGGCAGAAAGTGCCACAGTCTCTTTATTGGAGGCTGTGTTGCGATCAAACAATTTCGTAAAAGGCAAATTGAACATGACCGTAAGAGCATGTAAGTATAAAAAAACTTTATTATATTGCATTGTCATCACTAAATTAAATGAGTTTCATACTTTAAAGACGTTGAATTAATGTCGCTGTAGTCTATTTGTCGTTTGTGAGTTGTTATTGCAAGGACTTCTATTGCATATTAGAATTGCGTAGACATGATAACACAAATGTTGAATATCAGAGAAAATCAACATAGATCTACATCAAACCAATTAACGACTGCATTGAAAATAGTGTCTGTACATTATAATGTATGTAATGTTATGCTTATAAAAAGCACATTATACATGTATATGAAGAAATTGTGAGTTTTGAATTTGGCTTTTCATTGTATGGCTCATTGACACTATGTAAGTGATTGTGTTTTAACAGCCTGCACAAATTCTTTTCAAAGCAAGTGCCTGTCTATACACACACAGATATTTTATCAGTAGCATTGAGATTTTATGCTACTTGATTATCAGCTATTACTACTAAAAAGGAATAAACAAATAAAACAGGGATAGTGAGATTAATGAAATTAATGAAATGTCTTGCACAATAATGCACTTAGTATTGGAACATGAAAGAAATTAATATGTAGATGACATAATATAAAACTATTTGGTCTAACGTATTTGAAAATAAAACATAAATCTTGCAGTTTTAATGTAAATGATTATGTGTATTGATAATTAATATTATTTTGATTAGCTGACAGAGCCAAGACATGGCATAATATTGCATTGGAATTAAGTAAGGAAGGGATCGTTGTGACACCAAAGCAATGTCAAACAAAATACAATACTCTTTGTGAAAGAGAGGCTGCGAAAATTAAAGTGTATCTTGAAGCCAAAAAGCAAAGCGGTAAAGGTTTTTTTTTTTTTTTTGATTTGATTTATTTCGTTTATCACAGGCATATTAATTCAAAAGTAAATAAAAGATTACAAATAAGTAAAAATATATAAATAGAAGTAAAATTGAATAGAGATATACAAATATAATAAAAAAAGAACCATGTGACAAACAAGGAGCACTAAAAAGATATCCATTTAAAATGGAGAGTCTTATTTCCATAGTGGACCTCGGTGAAAAACATGGAAAAACAACTGACTAGAATTGGTGCCATAGAACATAATAATTACATTACTAATGATTAACCTTTTAACAAATATATTCTTATTACTCTTTTATAAAATGGTCCATATAATATTTCTTACATTTTGATTTAAAAGACACCAAACAGTTTGACTTTCGTATTGGTAGAGGCAGACTATTCCAATATTTAATGCTACAATATTTAAATGTTTTCTGTCCATGGGACTTAACTTTTGGTAATTTGAGATTTAAATGCTATGCCTTTTTTGTTATTTATGTTGACAAATTGGATTGTGTACATGATAAGCAGTTTATTTTTAGGATTTCTATTTCACTACACACTACACTACAGGTTCGCCTATTGTTAAAGATGTTTGTTTTAATGGCAAAGGTGAACTTTTACAAACTTTTATAACTCTAGTTATCTAATGATTTACCCTTGTTGCTTGGTGAGATGATATTCAGTAAATCAGTATTGCTGATGAAATTGTTTTTTTTAAAGGACACATTTTTGCTAAACTTCAAAAGTGTAATGCTTTGTGTAGTCTAATATCTTCAGTTATAACAATTGTAAACTTACACAAATTTGGAGGATTACAATGTACATGGTATATTTCTGATTTCATTTTGACATTTATAACATTTATTTGCTGAAGATGCGCAAGTCATTTGGACTTGTATGACATTTATTATTCTAAAGATTTGCGAGCCAATTTGACTTTTATCATAATTGTTTCCAAGCTACTCGTGAAATTTAAAAAAAAAATGTCATAAAAGTCAAAATGACTCGCGAATTTTGAGAAAAATAAATGGCATAAAAGTCAAAATGTTGTGAATTTTTCCTAAAAATTAAGTCATAAATGTCGACATATGTCCATGACATATGTCGATAAAAACCCTGATTTGTACATAATTATTTTGCCTGTGGATAGTTAACCTGGGAAATGTTTGTTGTAATAAGATCTGTATCCGTTTAGTAATTTTCTTTGATTGTCAATTTTTGTAGAATGTTAATTTCATTGTTAAAAAATAAAAGATAAAAAAATTTCTTATATTGTTCCGAAAGTAATTCGCTCGCTTACAAGGATGGAAAGCATACAGGGTTAGCACACTCCCAAATACTCATTTTTTCAGGGTTTTCCAGAGGAAATTACATTAAAATGTGTCATTTTTCCAGGGGGTTCAGTTAATTTTCCAGGGTAATTATGTTCAATAATAATTTTATTGTGGTACTTTATGAATTGAAATAAATAAATAGAAAAAAGGAAAGACAGAAATCAAACTTCATTTCAATATAATTCTAATTGATTATCAATTTCAATACTTAACGAACGCCAATATTGACGAGAGATGTTATCGTATGTAAAAACACTACACATACAATGCAAAGATTGCTTCTTCAACGGCAGCATAACACAGAATGAATATATTACGAACAGTCAATATTGTATACGGCAGCATAACACAGAATGAATATATTAGCCTGTAAAGTATCACTAGCAACTGTTTAATTATACACAGCAACATATGTACAGAACATGCAATACATTTTATACACAGCACACAACCACAACTACTGGCATGAACTCATTTTTTCTCTTCTTTCTTTACAAAGAATATCATAGTATTATATCTCAATCAAACATTATACATACAAGCATATAATACACATGCATGATACCACAGATATTACGAACAGTCAATATTGTATTGTACGAACAGGAGTACACGACTTTATATCAAACATGATTGTTGATACATTGTAACACTCATTGCGATGTACTTTGCCTTGATTGAATTTCTCAAATTTTCCACTTCCCTAAGAGCTACGAATGGGGTTTAAAACTTAACATTAATTATATATTTAAGCGACCAATAATAAAGTTATACCTGACCACATGCATTTACAAAAAAATATAAACAGTCAAGTAAGACTTAATAAATTATTATAAAACATTAAAAACTAAATTTTTCAGATTGTTAAATAAATGCGATAAAAATTTTATTTTTGGTTTGCTATAAATGATAAAAATATATTCATGAATAGCATGCATAATAATATATAAAAACCTTCGCGATCGAAAGCGGTAGCGCCTTTTCAGCTTCTTATTGCTGAAAGCCTGTCAAGCGACTTTATGCGTTCAATAACGGACCTCCTCATCTGAATCCTCACCCATGTCATTTTGTACAAAGAACATTTTGAACTGGAAAAAAGTATATAAGTATTTAAAATTAACATAACCTCAAAGTTTGCAGAGGGTGGGGAATCTACTGACAATCCAACGTTTATATTAATTTAAATGAAAATTATTCACCATGTAATGAGATCCATCGCAAATAGTGAGATCACAATTACTCTTAACCAACCACAATCAAGTATTTTCACACGGCTCTTAACCAACCACAAAAGTGGTAAGACAAAAGGTTTGATTGGCGGGTTGTGTTTGAATTAGGGGTTGGTTGGGGGTATGGACATTAAACGTCCTCTGGATCTCAGCAGTAGTAGCAGTAATAGTAGTAACAAGTAACAATTTGGCAATATAGGAAAAGGTATGATACATGATAGAATAGGTTGGGGATTTGGGGGAGGGGCAAGGGAGAAAAATTTAATGTTGCATACGTCTTCATTGACAACGGAATGACGGAATCTTGGGGGGCGGGGTATAGGACTTAAGGAAAGAAGGGGGTGGGATGGAAGGATAAGTATCTAAAAACAACTAGTAGAACAATATAAAACCAAAGCAAACTTGTTTCAGTGACAGTGGTCCAATTAAATGCAATATTCCAAATAGTGACATCGCGTTCCTACCGGTTTTAACACATATAACTGTCATAATACTATTCCACAAATCACACACTTAATCTATACTATTACAAGAACTTGTTGAACATATATTTAAGTAATATCTTACGTTTTATTGCGGAGTATTAAGTAAAAAATTTAATTATTTACCTTTACACTTCCTGTTTCTGCCGTCTGCTAGATGGTGCAAATTTTTGCGCACTTGCAGGTGCGAAATTGTGCGAAATTATGAAATAGGTCAAGAGGTATTTCAAAATACGCACTGCGGATTTCGTTTTTCGCAAGTGCGGAAAGTTTCAAGAATACCGATTTTAAAATAAGCAGCCTGCTAATTTTATTTGGTGCGGAAACTTATTTTTGCGCCTGCTAAAACAGTGCTGAAAATGATTTAAGCAGCTTCAAGAATACAACCCCAGGACCCGGTTGGTAGCCGGTTGCTGGACGCCGCGGGCTGCCGCCCGCTGACGCCTCTTCTCCGCTCACCTCATCCTCTGACTCTTCGCTAGTCTGGGGAACAGTCTCCTCTACTTCCTGGGGATTCGCACCTACCCCTTTCTCAGTCGCCCGGTCGCCATCCCCTCGCGGAGGCGGCGGCGGGTTCTGGTCATGTTGTACCACGGTCACGCCTGGCAGAGACTTCTTCCCCGCGTCGGACGGTGTCCGCACGGGGTCTTCAGTGGTCGTTGATGTCAATGGCCCGGCCCTCGGCAGTAGCAGCGTTTGGGAAGCAGTACGGACCGGTTGGTCTGCCTGCACCCCGCTCGTCATACCACTCCATCTCAGGGTCAGAGCATTGCGACTGCGTGTCACTGGTGGTGAGGACTGCGCCTCACTCGATGGTTGGCAAACTTCCTTCGCGGCCTTCCGTCGCTTCGTCCGCTCCTCGGGTTGGTACCCGACCTTGCGCTCCCCTTCCGACATATAGTGGCGGGATTCGCGTCGGCCAGCTTGTGGTGCTACAGGTGTCGCGTCTCGCGACTCTTCTTCTTGTCGAAGTGCGACCTCTCGCTCCCCTTCCACCCTCTGGTGGCGAGGACCCCGAGAAGCGCCTTCCGGTGCTGCAGGCATCGCATTACACGACCCTGTTCCCTCTTGCTGTTCTACTAAAGAGTGAGTTCCATCGCCTCTGCGACCGCTCCAGGCTAGCTTTGCGGCGGACCAGGTGTCCACGATCCCCGCGAAGCACCGCTTCTGACGTGTTGGGTCGGACATGGTGACTAGATCTCCAGTCGTACCGCGCCCAAAAGCGTGTACTGTCGTGACATCCTGGTCACGGCACCAAACTGTAAACAAAGTGGAATCGGTCGCGGCACCAGTGCGACCGACGAGGGTCCCTGGGCCGCGCGACTGTGCTGACTCGCGACGCCACTAGCGCAAAGCTAGGACGCGCGACTGACGACTGATCCCTTGACAATGTTGGTTCCCTTACTACTCCTCGTTGTGTTAACTGGTACCCCATGTACAGGCCACCGTCCAGCGTACTGGGCGAGTGCCTGGTGACTAGCCCAGGTTTCACGACAGGCCCCTACACGGAGGGGACTTTGCACCGGTGCTGACACGCAACGATCAGGGTATCCCCTTTACGAAGCCACGCGGTCCCAGGCGCGGGAGGAGGGCGGTTCGCCACCGGCTAGCCCCGTCAGATAAGTAAAGAAGGCCTATCCCCAAAGCAATAGGTTACCAGCCCTACGTGCTATCCGACTAGCGTCTACAAGGAAACTGAGGCCCTAATGGCCAAGTCTCAGTACTACAGTGTACTGAGTCCCTAATCCTACAGTGGGCTTAAGAAGGTATAACAACAACAAGGTGTGTGTAACAAAGGGAATAATAAACCTAGTCCAGTGCAACTTACTTATGGCTACTTTATACTCTGCGAGGTTGCTGCAACCTCGTGCACTGGAGACCTACTAAGAACTAGTTTCGTTACAAGTTTGTAAATTAGTTCACTGATTTCAATACATCAGACATTTCTTTTATATTAAATGTGTAACAGGGTACATCTGTAAACTAACCAACTTTAGCCAATTTTGGACTTAACGTCAATGCAGATAATTAACTCATGTTCATATTTACATCTTATATAACATGCAATATTGTATTGATATGTGTAATTTTTAATTGGACCTAAAATCTATTACATTTTAAACAAATTGTATCAATTTTACTTAACTAAGAACCTGTCACACTGTAACTACAATATTTCCTCCATTAAATGAGTGACAATATGCATGGTATAATTCATCTAGATTAAGAAAGTATGTTTCATGTTGTATCATGAATTGTATAAAAGGAGAACCACCATTGGCAAAAACAGACGACTTCTACAAGCCTTGGATGAATCTAGTGGCAGCTGCTGCCAATTACCATGGCAACCACTTAAGCGGCATCGGGCACCGACTCTGACCGACTGCAGCTGAAAGCAGCCGACATTTATACCCAATCACATCATTACTAACTTTCATGGAATCTTCTGCAATAGGCTAATTATAATGTAGGAATCACGTTTGAAATTAGATAGTTGAATCAATTATCCTCATAAATCTTAGAACCTTTACACTTTGTATCAATTAACTATTGTCAAGATATTATCTTAGCTAGCTTAGGAATCTATGTGTCAGTAGTTATAGAACGACTGTTTATCCATTATTGTTGTCTGCAACAGACTATAAAACTGCTCTATATCCAGCAAGGATAATAGTCATTGCAGTAATCTGATGCAATGGGAGTAACTCAGCAAACCACAACAACAACGACAAACAACAACAGCGGCAACAACAACAGCAACAACAGTAATAACAACAACTGTGACAATCACAACAACAGCAACAGCAACAGCGACAACAATAGCACCAGCAGCAAGCAACAACAAAACCAACATAAATGAAACAACTTCACAACAACAACAGCAGCCAACCAACACAGCGCAGCAACAACAACAGCAACAACAGCAACAACAGCGACAACAACAACAACAACAACAACAACAACAACAACAACAACAACAACAACAACAACAACAACAACAACAACAACAACAACGAAAGCTCAGCAGAAGCTCAACAACCAATGAGAAGCTCTACAACAACATCAACAAAGGCAACAGCATCAACAGCAAAACAAACAACACCAGCAAAGAGCAGCACAGAGCAAGAAATCCAACAGCAACAGAAACAGCCACAAACAAACAGTAACAGAAACAGCAACAAACACAGCAACACAAACAGCAACACACACAGCAACACAAACAGCAACAAGTAGCAACATCAGCAACAAGCAGCAGCAACAACAACTACAACAAAAACCAACAGCAATAACAAAAATAGCACTGAAACAGCAACAGCACCAGATACAGCAACAGCAATAGCAAAAGATCAACACAAAGAGCAACAGTAACACAAAAAAGCAATAGCAACACGGAAGACCAAAAGCAACAAAAAGAGCAACAGCAACACAAAAGGCAACAAAAAACAGCAACAGCAACACAAAAGACCAACACCAACACAAAAGAGCAACTGCAACAAAAAAGAGCAACAGCCTCAAAAATAGCAACAGAAACTAACATCACTCAACGACACCCACAGCACTCGACAACACTTACAAAAATGGACACTGAACAATCCCACTACATGTTATTCACATGATTTTATTTACACAACTGCCATCCATCCAAATCACAATCATGCAATAGTATATACACAAGTACCTACACACAAATACAGAACACATGTATCATCTTGAAGTTTTGAAAATTTTGAGAACTTTTATCAGCATCATACAAGTTCACCATAGTCATGGCCCCTACTAAAGCGGAGGAGATAGCAGATGCAAAGAAGTCAAGAGCAGGGACAGCTGGCTGGCTTACTAGAGCATGTAAGGCGTGTGAACATTTAGCAGGATTACAGTTGAAGGATGTTGATATTTCGGAATATGAGTGTGCTCTTAAAAACTTTAATGATAGACTGAGTGCTTGGGATGACGCCCAACAGAAGGTGGAGTCATTAATAGAGGAGGAGCATCTGGAAGCAGAAATTGAAACTGCTGCAGATTACAGAGAGAAGTCCGAAAAAAGTCAAGAACAGCCTCATCGCGGCATGGAGAAAGGCTCATCGATTGGAGGACGGTGACGCAAATTCACAAGGGAGTGGTAGAACTATACAGCAGGCTATTAAACTACCTAAGATTGATTTGCCCAAATTTGGAGGCGACGTGCTGAAATTCACTTCATTTTGGCAGCAGTTTGAGTCGTGTGTGGATCAGCAGGAACTGCCAGATATCACCAAGTTTAATTATTTGGTTGGACTGCTCAAAGGAGATGCAAAATATGTATTAGAGGGCTTGTCAATAACACAGGAGAACTATGCAGTTGCTAAGGACATCATTGTCAAACGATTTGGTAGGAAAGAACTTATAATATTTTCTCATATTCAAGCTTTGCTTAGTTTGCCCGTCACTAGTAACACCGCAGAACTAATCCAGTTTCATGATAAGTTACTGGCCAATGTCAGAGCGTTAGCTTCTTTGGACATAACTTCGGACAATTTTGGTGTGATTTTGACACCAATTGTAGTGTCTAGATTATCACAAGAGATACGCGATGAATGGTCTCGAGACAGTGAGAACAAGGAAGCGGATTTGCAGCATTTGATCCAGTTTTTGGGAAAGGAGATTCGCAGAAATGAGAGATGCAGAACTTTGAGTGGATTAGCGGGATCTGGAGCGACGAAAGCAGAGCCACATCACAAGAAGTCACAGTCCCATCAGAGCAGTGCGGCTGCGTTGCAGAACTCTTCATGTGTTAAAAATGTGATTTTTGTGACATGAAAAATCATGATAGTGCTTATTGCTACAGGTATCTCAAATTAAATGCTAGGGAGAGACAGAAACGGGTTGAGCAAAGTAAATTGTGTTTTAAATGCTTAGGTCACTCTCATATTGCTAAGAGTTGTAAATCACAATGCACACATTGTAAAGGGCATCATCATGCAACATTGTGTTTCAAATTAGAAAACGAGAAGAGTCAGGAGGGTGTTAGTAGTGAAAAGATTGCAGACTTGAGTGGGCAGAATTCAGCCGGATTGACTGTCAATAATGTTTCTAGTGTTTCTAATGTTTCTAATGTTTCTCTTTTGCCTACAGCCAGAGTCCGAGTTCATGGTCAGAGTGGTTGGTCTACAGCAACTCTTTTGTTTGATAGCGGGTCTGATCGATCGTACATTTCACAGTCACTCGTCAATCAGGTCAAGCCGAAGTGGTTGCGAAATACTGCAGTGTCTTTTTCTACATTTGGAGGCAGAAGTCATGGGTCCAAGTCTCAGGTATTTGGACTTACGTTGAGAGGTGACAAAACAGGGAACGAGGTGAGTGTTGAGTTGACACAAGTTCCTGTGATTTGTTTACCATTATCTAGGCCTTTAGTTCATCCAAACCTTTTGGTAGAGTTTGAGCATTTGGAGTTGGCTTATGATTTTGTAGAATATAGGAGTCTTGATATAGACATTCTGATTGGGCAAGATCTTTTTTGGTCTCTCATGATGGAGAATGTGTTTCGGGAGGAGAAATCGGGCATTGTAGCTCAAGAAAGTCTGTTTGGATGGGTGTTATCAGGTAAATCCAGTAGCTCTCAACCTAATGCAGGGGTAGCATTATTGAACCTTTGTACAATTCCTGATAATGTGGTGAAGTCATTTTGGGACTTAGAATCAATGGGGATAAGAGATGATAAAATTGAAGTTGATTCCGTTTTCCAGAAGTTCACTGATGGCATTCAGTACAACGAGGAGTCTGGTCGCTATCGTGTAGGTCTGACTTGGAAGGAGACACATCCTCCCTTGCTTGACAACAAGAAGATTGCAATGGCTAGTTTGGTGAGACTGGAGAAAAGGTTAGAGAAGAGTCCCAGTCTACGAGATGGGTATGAGGCTGCTCTCACAGAAATGGAATCTTTGGGATTCTGTGAGGAGGTTTTAGATGATGGTAAGACATCAGATGGTCCTGTATTCTATTTGCCCCATCATCCTTGTATTAGGGAGTCGAGTAGTACCACAAGAATTAGACCCGTGTTTAATGCCTCTTGTAAAGGGTACAATGGTGTCTCTTTGAATGATTGTCTAGAGGCAGGGCCTAACTTAAATCCTGGAGTTGTAGATATTGTCTTGAGATTTAGACGATGGAAGTTTGCGGTATCTGCTGACGTCAAGAAGGCCTTTTTGCAGATTGAGATGAATGAGGATGATCAGGAAGTTCAGAGATTTTTGTGGAGAAAGGATGGTAGGGTCAGAATCATGAAATTTGTGAGGGTTACATTCGGAATAAAGTGCTCTCCATTTCTTTTATCTGGTACAATCTATCATCATCTGTCTATGTGTCCGAGCTCGTTTGTTATTAAGGAGTTGCTTGATAATTTGTACGTGGATGATTTCTTGGCAGGAGCGGACAGTCTATCTGATGTACAGGTATTGTTCCAGGAAGCCAACAAAGTTATGGAGAAGGCTGGAATGACTCTTGCAAAATGGACTTCGAATGAATCATCTGTGATGGGAGGCAAGATTGATAGTGAGGGTTTAGAGTCTCAGTATGTAAAAGTTTTGGGAATTTCATGGGATCCTGATAAGGATCATTTCACTTTCAAAGCTACGGAAATTCCCAGTTCTATCAAGTTTACCAAGAGAGTGGTTTTATCATTCATAGCCAGGGTTTTTGACCCCTTAGGGTTTATATTGCCTGTCACTATGTCTGCTAGGATTTTGTTTCAAGATGTATGGCGTTTAGGTTTGGAGTGGGATGATGAGTTACCAGAAGCGTTACAGTCTGTGTTTTCAAAATGGCTTTATAGTCTTCAGTTATTACAGAAATTAGTCATTCCTCGTCAGTATTTCAACTGCCCGTGGGCTGATTGTTTGAGTAGTATTGAGTTGCATGCATTTGGAGATGCTTCTTTGAAAGGATTTGGCTCTTGTGTTTATTTGAGAATTACATTGTCATCTGGAGAGTCCAGGTGTTCGCTTGTCCGATCATGTGCTCGAGTTGCTCCACTAGAAAAGAAAACTTTACCGAGGCTAGAGTTGTTAGGTTGCTTGGTTACAGCTCAATTGTTGCAAAGTGTGATAAGAAGTTTGCAATTGCCATCTGATGTGAGTTATACTTGTTGGAGCGATAGCATGGTGGCGTTGGGATGGATTAAGGGGTTGCCTACAAAGTGGAAACCATGGGTAGCCAATCGTGTGTCGACTATTCAGTCTCTATCCAATCCAGAGAGGTGGAAACACATAGCAGGTATTGAGAATCCTGCTGATTTGGTTACTAGGGGCGTTTTTGCAGGAGAATTGGTTGATTCTGACTTGTGGTGGCATGGTCCGAAGGCACTCGTTGATGCTGAGAACAGTGTACAAGACATTGTTCTGCCTGAGAACAGTGCTGAGGTAGACGCTGAGCGAAGAGTTATTAGTACTGAAGCTTTGCTGATCTGTTTGGAATGTCCATATATGTTCGAGATGAAGCGGTGGTCTACTTTAAACAAAGCTTACCGAGTGATTGCTTGGGTTTTGAGGTTTGTTGCTGCATTGAAGAGAACAGTAGTTTCAGAATCTACAGAGTTGTGTGCAGAGGATTATGTTCTTGCAAAGAAGGCTTTCATCAAGATTCTACAACTTCAGTATTTTGGCAAAGAGATAAGTTTGTTAGGAGCAGGGAAGTCTATTACTCGTTGTTCAAAGTTGTTCAAATTATCCCCGTTTATTGACGAGGATGGTTTTTTGAGGGTCCGTGGTAGGCTTCAGCTTTCTGAGTTGTCCTATGAGAGCAAGCATCCATTGATTTTACCAAATTGTCATGGTTCGAAGCTGTTGATAAAGTTTGTACATAACTTTCAGAATCATGCTGGGGTGGAGTCTATGATTACCTTCATTAGGCGGGATTATGAGATGTTTGGGTTGAGAATCATGGCCAAATCAGTTGAAGAAAAGCTGTGTTTTTTGTCAGAGAAGTGATACCCGAGCGTGTAATGAGCCAGCTGCACCTTTGCCAAGGCTTCGTGTTACTATGGCACCTGTGTTTTCCGTCACTGGAGTGGATTTTGCTGGTCCGGTTTTTTGTTTGGACTTTCATGGAAAAAAGTTCTATATTTGTCTATTTGTTTGTGGAGTTGTACGGGCTATTCACTTAGAGTTAGTTGAGTCGCTCACGAGTGCAGATTTTGTGTTGGCATTTAGAAGATTTTCTGCATTGAAACGTGTTCCTTCAGTTGTGTATTCTGATAATGGCACAAATTTTGTGGGAGGTCAGAAAATTATCAACTCGTATCTAGGTCCTATGTCACCTGAGTGGAGATTCAATTGTCCACGTTCTCCTTGGTGGGGAGGATGGTGGGAGAGATTAGTGAGATCTGTTAAAAATGCTGTTAGGAAAACTATTGGGAAGAGGTGTTTGTCAAAGACTGAGTTGGAAACGTGTTTGTGTGAAGTAGCTGCGTCGATAAATTCAAGGCCTTTGACTTTTGTGGGTACAGACGTTGAAAACAAGGTTCCTCTCACTCCTAATCATTTTCTAGCTGGCCAAGGGAATCAAGGTTTAGAGAGTAGCGTTTTAGAGGACCCAGAAAATGTGAATGTAGAAAGTTTGTCTTTGCGGCATCAGGAGATGTTAATGCGTCAAGAGGACTTTTGGAAAGTTTGGAGCAATGAGTATCTTAGGAATCTCCCAGCTGCATTTCAGAAGTTTAAAAAGGAAGGCAATGTGAAAGTTGGTTCGGTTGTGCTTATTAGAGAGGATGGGTTACCTAGGATGAAGTGGCTTTTGGGGGTTGTTGAAAGTCTGCATGTAGGCAAAGATGGTGTTCCTAGAGCAGCAGATGTGCGCACACCTCAAGGCAAAAAGACTAGAGCAATTCAAAGATTGCATAATCTTGAAATTGACCATTCAGTAGATGATATTCAATGTGACTCTTTAGATCATACTGTACACAAGGATGTTGAGATTGAGGGTGAAGGAGAAAATGTATTGAAAGATGAAAACGTTTATGGTGATAGGCTAGCAAGGAGGAGACAATTGCCTGTCAGATTCAATGATTTTGTGATGGGCGATTAAAGTGTGAGACCATTGTTTGTCTTTGTGTATACTATCTTTCAGGAAATGTGTTTGTAAAATAAGGCGATCTTACATTTATATTGTAATATAGTTGAAGTTATGAGATTTTGCATAATTTTGATAATGGTGATTAATTGTATAGTGATTTCTATCCTTCAGTGATATATGTTAGTAGTTTCACCTGTATTGTGTGATAGAATGTATTAAGATGTTGCATGTTATTATCACATGCAAAGTGGGAGTATGTTGTGAAATATTTAATTTTAACATATTTGTGGATAGTTTTCACTGACTATAAATTTATCCTACATTTATAAGCCTCGCATGATATAGGTCATATAGTATTCACAAAGGAGTGTCTGTAGTTTAGTTTTATGTTTGGCTTCAATCAATGAACTTGTGAAATTTATGATGAAATTCTAATAAAACGTTCAAACTAAAGAGGAGTTGTTCCGTTCCTTCCTAACTCCATTATTACTCAGTCTTTTCCCATCTAGTTGGTCATGGGCCAGTTTGATTTTGTACAGCGACTTCATCGCCAATGTCTAGTGGTGGTAACTCTTTTGTGTGCACGTTGTACTTCTCCATGTTACGTATGTTACATTTTGCAAGTGCCTTCTCACGATCCTCCGCTACCATTCTCCACTGCGGGCGTATGTGCATGGCCTCTTCCAATGTTGGAAGACAATCTTTCATGCTTCTGCCATACAGGAGCTGAGCAGGGGAAAGACCAATATCTTGAAGTGGCATATTCCTATGTTGTAAGAAGGCTCGTGTGATGCAGTCTGTTAAGTGATCCACTAGGACCAACATTATTATATAGGATTCTTCTTGCGACTTTAACAGCAAGTTCAGCACGACCATTAGACTGTGCATAGTATGCTGAAGATTGTCTATAGCGGACACCCCAGGACTTTAGAAAAGTTTGAAACTCATTGCATGGAAATGGAGGTCCACCATCTGCTGCTAGTTCTGCAGGCACTCCATTGACGTGAAAGAAAGATGCGCATATGTTCAGTGTTGTAGGTAGCCTCACAGTCCTGTGAAGGCAGTATTGTAGCAAGCAGTATTGTGGGTAGACTCACAGTATTGTGAAGCATGACAGCAGGGCTGCAGTAGTATGTAGTAATCAGTCTTGTGATTGAGTATGTGGTTGAAGTCATTGGGTGTTCAGCTGTCATGTGAGAAACAAGTAATTTGGAAAAGGTGCGGGAAAAGTGGTTTTAAAGTCTTAGGAAGCATTTCAATAACTGGAAAATGATTTGGAAGTGTTTTAGGATTGTGTCAAAGATATAATTTCGGGATTTGCAAGCAACTGTAAGTTAACTTTATTTTGTTAGGGCCTGAAGTACTGTATGTGGTGTATTAGTGAAAGTGTAGCATTACTGCATGAAGTTTGTTGATAAAAATGTAATTTCATTTATATGGTGTGTGATAGCTAATTACACAGTAAGTGTATTGGAGTAATTGTGAATAATGCATTTGAGGCTAAATAGGTGTGGTATATAAATGGACATTGTAACTTAGTGCAGTGGTATTTGATTGTTGATGATTGTAGGGACACCCAATCATTTTGGGCCTACATTCTGCTGGTGTCTGCAAGGAAAGTGGAGTGCTCAAGAGCTATTGGTGAACGTGGTACATGCATGGCTATATTTTGACTGAACTCGTGGACCAGTTGGGCGTGGCAGATGTGAAGGGCATGTGAAGGACTTTTGAAGGACACCATTGGAAATTCTATTTGTTTGTGTTTTGATTTAGTGTATAATTAAGTATTATAATAACCCTCCTACTACAATATTTTTTTATTACATATAACTACTTTATTGTAAAATTATTCTGTGAAATAAACTTGTATTATTTAAGCATAGTTCAGTTACTGTCTGGTTGGGGATCATCAGGCCCAAATATACTTCACCTGACCCGCTCCCCAGGGGATCTTGTGACAATTATGGCGAGCTTGCCAGGATGATTCTTACTAGACAGTAATGAATTGAGTGACTAAAGCTGAAAGTAAATGAAAGAAAGGATTGTTGAGATTTATATTGTGCCGCTTAATGATTGTTTAAAACTTTGGAATTCATATGAAAGAGTGTGTAGTATTGTATTTTGTGTCTAAATTCATAGTTATTTTTACAGAGACCAGAGTGCCATAGCTTTATGTGTCCTTGTGGTGGGTGTGTGAGGCAGGTGATGAAAATCGTATGGTGAGGATCTCGTAGTCGACAGAGTTGGTTGGTGGTAAGCAATCTGTTTGTGTTTGGGGGTACTTAGATACGCCTTATTTGAACTGTTGTGAGCTTTTGTTGGTAAGAATTGGTGTGTTGGCAGGTATTGGTTGCATTAATTACTAGTTTAGTGTGTTTGACACAGTTTAGTACCTTGGGATTGGTGATGATAATATTGGTTGATATTGTCGTTTAGCATGTGATGTCAATGTTGTGAGCTGCGATTGAGATGAGTAGGATCAATGAGTTGTTGTGTGATATGGTTATGTGAGCCATTTTAATTAATACAGTTTGCAATATTGAGATATTGATAAGGCTGTTGATTGGTGAGTGTTGTTGGTAACGTTCAGTAGCAGTTTTGTTGGAATTATTACTGGTTTGGGTAGTGCCTTGTGGAGAGCTCCCCGCCCTCATGATGATGTGACAGCTCCCTGCGTGAGTACAGCCTGTTTGACTTGCACCTGCGAGCCCCACTCGCGGCTGATACCCCCCACACGGCTGTCGCTGCTTCATACTTCTTCCCCATGGACGTAGTCCCATCCAGGTCTCGCTCTCGCTAGCCTGATGTTGTGGACACTTCTGCAAAGTGGTAACTGCGTTGTGGAGATCTCTCTTGCTCGCCTGACGATGTGACAAGCTTCCTATGTGAGTATAGGGCGCCTGACTCGCATCTCACTCGCGGCGGATACCCCACACACATCTGTCACTGCTTCCCACGAAGTTGTAGATGAGTTGGGGAGAGCTCTCTCACTTCCCCAGCGACTTGACGACCTCGTGTGCGAGGGCAGCCTGTCCGGCCCGCGTCTGCGAGCCGTGCACGTGGCTGTCACCTCTCACACGAATATAACTGCTGTTGTACGGTTTCCTGATGGACGTGGTCACGCCCAGGTCGTGTTCTCGCGAACCTGGCGCCCGCGACACTTCTCACACGACTATAAATGCTTCATACGACTCCCTGATGGACGTGGTTGCGCCCGGGCCACGTTCCAGCGCCCAGGCATGCTTGACACTTCTCACACAGCCGTCCATGCTTTGTACCACTTCCTCATTGATGTGGTTGCGCCCAGGTCGTGCATAGCTGGCATTCCCTCCTGTTGCTTGCGATCGTGAGGAGATTGCTTCCTTCTCGAAGCTACCTTATCACTGTCCTTCTACTCGCCATAGGGTTATGCCTCTTTACGCACCCCTTTCTCGTCGTCTCCTATGCGCCTTGGGTTCGTTTTTCCCGACCCAGACATGTCGACCTGCCACTTCTTGGCTGGCGCCACCTTTCGTCCTCTTGCTTTGGAAGTGGCGGAGCCCCATAAAACCCCCCGACCTTTGCAAGTCTGGGTCCGGTTGGTTGTCTGCGTCCATGCGTGGCTGGCCTTCGCCTGCCGGCGCCTCGTCTCCAAACACATCTTCCTCCTCCTCCGCTCTCTAGCTTTCCTGGCTAGTGATCTCCTCACCTGAGTGAAGATCCACTTCTGGTTGTTTCTCAGGGGCCTCGTCGTCGTCTCTCTTTTGGGGACGGTGGTGGGTCCTGCTTGTTCTGTACCACGGGCACGCCTTTCAGAGACTTCTTCCCCACGTGAGACTGTCAGCACGGGGTCTTCTGGAGCCGTTGAGATCAATGCCGAAGCCTATGGCTGTAGGTGCGGTGAAAGAGCAGTGTCGGCTGGTAAGCCTGCCTGCACTCCACCCGTCACGCTACCCCACGTTAAGGTCAGGACATTGCGACTGCATGTCAAAGGTGGTGAGTACTCATTCTCACTTGTTGGTTGACGGATTTCTTCACCCGCTTCTGTTTGGCGTGGTACACAACCTCTCACTCCCCTTCCGACATAGTGTGGCGGGGTTTGCGAGGATCGCCTCGTGGTGGATTAGGCGCCGCAGTTTGCGACCCTATCTCTTCTTTCTTCTTGGTCGACGACTGGGCAGCACTTCCTCTGTGACCACTCCAGGCTAGCTTCGCGGCGGAGAAGGTGTTTGCGATTCCCGCGAACCACCCCTCTGGACGTTGTGGGTCGGGCATGGTGACTGGATCTCACATTCGTATCGCGCCCACAGGCGTGTACCGTCGTGAGATCCTGGTCATGGCACCAAACTGTAAACAAAGTGGAGTCGGTCGCGTACCCAGCTTGGTGGCTGGGCCGCGCTCTGTGCTGATTCGCAATGCCACGAGCCAAAGCTTGGACGCGCGACAGACGGCTGACTCCTAGACGATGTTGGTTCCCTTACTACTCCTCGTTGTGTTAACTGATACCCCACGTACAGGCCATCGTCCAGCGTACTGGACGAGTGCCTGGTGCCTAACAAGCTGGGTTTCACGACGGGCCCCCACTCGGAAGAGGGACTTCGCACCGGAGCTGACAATCAGGGCGTCCCCTTTACGAAGCCACGCCGTCCCAGGCACTGTGAGGAGGGGGGTCGCCACCGGCTAGCCCCATCAGATAAGTAAAGAGGGTCTATCCCCGTGTGATAGGTTACCAGCCCTACATGCTATCCGACTAGCTTCTACAAGGAAACTGAGTCCTAATGGCTGATTCTCAGTACTATAGTGTACTGAGTCCCTAATCCTACAGTGGGCTTAAGAAGGAATAACAACAAGGTGTGTGTAACAAAGGGGATAATATTACCTAGTCCAGTGCAACTTACATAACCTACTTTATACTCTGCGAGCTTGCTGCAACCTCGCGCACTGGAGACCTACTAAAGAACTGGTTTCGTTACAGTTCCGCATTCACTGAGAAAGGACATTCTACAGCAGCTACACTCCACTCATCAAGGAACACCTCGCATGGAGCAACATGTACGTGAAATTGCTTATTGGCCTGGCATGTCCAAGGATATCAGCCAAATTCGAGAGTCATGCAGGTATTGCAATAGAAATGCACCATCCAAAGCTGCAACACCCCCTCTACCAGCCCAACCACCATCGACACCTTTCGAAAAGGTGTTCGCCGACTTCTTCAAATATGGTGGTCATCAGTATCTGGTGGTTGGTGACCGTCTTTCAGGTTGGACGGAAGTGTTTCAGTCACCTGCTACTTCTAGCTTGGCAGGAGCAAATGTTCTCATTAGACACTTGCGGTCACTCTTCTTAACATTTAGAGTACCAGAAGAACTTTCAAGTGATGGTGGACCAGAATTCACTGCAAACACCACCGAGGGATTCTATGGGCTGTGGGGTATTCAACATCGAGTGTCATCTGCTTACTTCCCACAATCAAATGGACAAGCAGAGGTGGCTGTTAAGACAGTAAAACGGCTTCTCATGTCAAATACTAGGCCCACAGGTAGTCTGGACCATGATGGATTTGTGAGGGCCATGCTTCAGTTACTGAATACTCTTGCTGTAATGTATCACCAGCGCAAATAATCACCAGTCCACTAGACAAGTTCTCAACACCTAATGTCCTGCCTACCTGGAGGAACGCTTGGGCTGCCAAGGAAGAGGCTCTTCGGTCTCGATTTGCACATATCATGGAAACTTTAAAACAACATTCCTGCTCTTTGCGTACTTTGACTCTTGGAGAGAGGGTTTTTGTTCGGAATCAAAACGGGCCTTATAAATCTAAATGGGACAGGTCAGGGACAGTGGTAGAAAGTCTGGGCAATGATCAATACAGAGTGAAGATTGATGGTTCTAGTCGCCTGACTGCGTAATCATCGCTTTTTAAGGGCATACACGACTGCAACACCGGATATACAGCAGCAAGTGGCCCCACCTCCTCATTATATAGACATGCTGCAGCAACCAGAAAGACCACAGCTGGAAACAACGTGTACACCATCGGCCATACCAGACACAGAGCCATATACATTGCCCTGTCCAGGGAACACTGATATTCATGATCCAGACCCATACGTTGGGAACCCAGTGACACCAGCCGCCAAAGAACTGCCATTGACTGTGCCCGCATGTCAACCGCAAGAAGTAGTCCCAGAGGCAAGTTCAGAGAGGCCACAGCGAGAGCGTAGGAAGCCAAAGCGCTATGATGCTGGGTCTGGAACATGAAGTGAATGAGTCCCTCTACTCTGTCTCCGGACTTGGGGGGGATGCAGTATTATTGCATTATATGTGCAGACTATAATCATTTCATATGTTTCATATTCATATTGTAAAGCTTGTACTTCATATACATATTGTAAACCTTGTACTTCATATACATATTGTAGTTTATTGGAATGACCATCAGTAACCTAGTAGTCACGTCATGTGTGACTCCTTCATTGTTTTATTAAACTATTTATTCTAACAACAAGGAGTTTTCTTCACTGGTAAACATAACTTGAAAGGTAATAGAATCTCAGCTTCTTTATACCTTTAATCATGAGAGAGTTAAGCACAAAGATCATTACAGTAATAAAACTCATTCTAAACCAAAGAATGTTACATACAGATACATACCAATACATGCGCATTTATAAATATATAACAGATAATATTCAAATATGATTTCCCTGGTGGAAAGCCATAAGCCTCCTACATTGAGTGGCTAACGAATACAGGGTCCTAATGGTTGGGAACCTCCAGTGTCTATGGTTCTTCCTTTACATCTTCCAAATCATTGTTGTATTGATTGTGACAGTTTGTTAATTGGCAAAAGCTACATGCTGATGTATATGCCAGATTGTACAACTGACAGCTACATTTCTTAGAATGACAATGGGTTGTGGAATTGCCAAATCATCAGGCAAGCGAGAGAGCTCTCTACAACGCATTTATCACTTTGTAGAAGTGTCCGCAACACCAGGCGCAGGAGAATGTAACCTGGATGGGACTACGTCCATGGGGAAGCAGTGTGAAGCAGCAACAGTCATGTGCGAGTTATTGACCACGAGTGGGGCTCGCAGATGCGAGTCAGGCGGCCTGAAACTTGTCACATCATCAGGCGGGCGAGGGAGCTCTCCACAAGGTGATTACGACCTTGGGGGAGTGTCAACTACACTAGGCTTGCAGTAACGCAACCTGGTTGGGACGACGTCCGCGAAGGGAGCCTACGATGACTCGGAAGCAGCCTCAAGGTGCCTGGAAGTGACCACCGCTAGCTGCAATGCATGGCAACACTGTTTGTAACAAATGTACAATACCTGGGTCGTGAAGAGGATGGAGACGGAATCTGCCCCAGTCGCAGCAAAATTCCACCTGTGCACGACTGGGCGGCCCCCAAGAATTTTAGCGGAGCGTGACGTATCTCAGTTTTACTGGGTGTGATCGCTGTTTCATGCCCCACTGCAGTGAGTGGGCAAGGCGACTGATGGAGCTGACCAAGACAATTGTCTCGTGCAAACAGACATAAGAACAACAGATAGCAGATTAGAAAGACTGAAGAAGCTGTTGTGGATGTGCTCTTTCGGGGGTACATCGCGGCACATGGCGCAATGTAGAGACACCACGGTGATCAAGGAGCAAGTTTGACAGCCATCTTTGTGATGGGTTATGCAATCTGTAAGGCATCGACAGGTCGGGGATCACCCTGTATGCTCCTGGAGTAATGGGATGGTGTAGTGCAGCAACAAGTACCTCAAAGCTATCTCAAGGGCATTGAATGTTCAAGAGAAGGAAATTGAGACAAAGGAAATTGGGTCTTCATGGCATGCCACGCAACGCCCCCAGGCAAGCATGGGATTCACCCCACTGTGGCTGTCAATGGGCAGACCTCCTATTTCCTGTGGATTTGATGTAAGGGTGCTACAACAATGCAGTTCCGACGTGTTACTCATAATACATGTTTTACAAGCGAGATCTGGCCATGCAGACAGCAGAGGTTGTGATAAGAGCAGCTTCATAAGCGTCCGACACAAACCCGATAGAGCGAAGTTGGTGATCCAGTGCTCCCATTACACCCCGAATGAGAGGGAGGTGTTCAACTACAGGCGGCGGACAGGTCCAGTCAATGTGATTGAGACCAGCGACGACAGCATAGTCAAGATACAATGCACCAAGAAGACCCCGCATGGTGGGAAGAGGCCACAGACCAATCGAAGAGAAGTATGTGCACGTGAACATCAGGCCTTTTGTTGAATGTAGGGTTGGGCGCTAGCTGTGATTGCACCAGAGAAATCTTCCTACCCAGAGAAGGTTGCTAGCATTAGCAGGCAACGCTTCTTTGAGTATTGAAGAGTCAACAATATTAGACAAATGACATCGGGGACGTTCAGTTTTATGGATGTGACCCCACAGCTTGATGGAGAAGTTTCAACAGTAAACGACGGCTTCCTTCCTTCCCACCCATTCTGCCGTGGTTTTAAGATGAAACTTGGTGAGAGGGAGTGGAGTCACTCAGGGATGGCAGTTCAACAAGGGGAATTCGCGCATTTGGTGAGAAGGTACCTCGCAGTGGGAAAAGTTCAAGATGAAGTAATGCTCTAAGACATTGCAAAGCTGAAACAACAATCCGTGAATGTGACTACTAAGGTTGCGTCTTCGCAGCCGCGATTCCAGCCAGCAACGCAAGGTCTCTCCTGTCCTTTACAGGGGAGTAGGGCTGCGTGGACAGCAACAGCTACAACGTAGACAAGCTGGTTACATAGGCAGTGCCACAGGCGGCTGCTGAGCAAACCATCGCCTTCACACGAGGCGGCCATGACAGGGTCGCGCCGTCTTAGGAATACATATGTGGCCACGTGTGTGCAAATACTGGAATGGTCAAGGGGCAGCCGTGCGGAGCTGGGCCATCAACTGGACGTCCATCAGAATAGCAGAAAGAACATCGTGACATACTACAGAGTACTTGTCTGATCAGTCTTATGACTGGCTTCAGTGGAGAAGCGACAACAGATCACTTCTTTGCTACAGGAGTGGCATTTACTTCATGTTCAACGGACAGAGACTTCTGCTTCCAAGGATTGCAATCGGATACATCTTGTTCAGGTTGTACTATAGCTCTGAGGACCTTCATAGATCTATAGGTGCCTGGGAGAGGGCCGGACGAGCCAGCATTGCTGATACGGCTTCCGTTTTGACAGCAGAAGGGGATGGGTCTGGATCCGTTCACCCTATTGGAGAGCAAGAGAGTGTGGGGGCCGACGTTGATGTCGACCTGTCCATGCGAGTCCAAGGAGAAGGCGAGGGTGTGCCTCTTGAGGGGACATCCCTCGTCCACGGGGCTGCAGCTGGGGATAAAGGCATGGGGACAGAGGTCACTGGGTCAACGTCTCGCAGGACCTGGACAGTGCGCACGTCGTGGACGATGTGGAGACTGCTCTACCTCATAGGAACAACACCAAAAGAGGAAGATGATGGACGCGAGTCTGAGGCATTCTGCACTTTTGGTTTTTACGCCGCCAGTCGCGGGAGAGTGTGGGCAGCACAAGACGTCGTGCACTGGCAGCTCGCGAAGGGCCGACTGGCAACGAGATACACTGATTCTGGAGTAAACCTGACACATCGATTGTGCTGTATGTGGGGTGTTATGTAAGAAGAAGTTCTGCAGATGACGTCGCGTTCCATGCGGACCACGTAACAGGACAATCACGGCACTCTTCTGAGTTGTCGCGGGAGCCATTGTACAGGGCATGTGACTTCCTTGGGGGCTAGTGAGATTGGCACATGATGCTCACGAGCACAAAATAAGCTGGAGACAAGATGGAGAGCTGTGGGCCGGGTGGTCACACTGCCTTTCGCAAGTTGCTGCCAGAGGTGTCCATTCCAGATGTGCACCTGCCGGTAGACAGGATCACCAGACATCGAGTTCAGCTTTTGTACATTGCCACACTGGACAGAGGGCAGGTATGCCTTGTCCCAACCGCAGAGATGGTGATCAGGGCGCGGTGACATCGGACCTGTCGTGTCGACAACTACGTCAAGATGGATCCTCTCACCATCTGTGGGCCTAGGTCCCAGTCAGCCGGATACCATGCCTGAGATGGGTTCGCGAGTGTTGTTGAACACTGAGCCCATTTCCACATGAAATGCAGGTTCTGCTTTTCGACCCCTGTTGAAGTCAGAAGCCATTGGAGTCCCTGATCTGTGAGTGTCAGTCAGCTATGTTTTTGTCTGTCGACACGGCTGTCCAGCACAAGGTCACGGAGAACGTTAATGAGATCGACGTGCATCGTGAGAAACTCATTGGTGATTGCGAGAAGAAGCACGCTGTCACATCATCCATGAAGAGATGCCCAGCACGCCAAAGAATTCATCAGTTGGAGATCCTCATGGTCCATTGGCTAGCAGCTGGTCATGGAGTGTATGGGGTGTTACGCACAGCATGTAGAGCTACGGCGAGTGATAGTCGCGTACCACTTGTGCAGCATCGACCCGCGAAACCAAGGTTGGGATGCGACCAACTTTGTTTTGCACCAGTCTACCTTGTGTATTGTGCTTGATCAATGCAACACAAGTTGACACGACAGTCTACAGTCGTTTCAGAGCATTGAGAGATTTGTCTGATTCTGTGAGGATGCAGAGATGAGATGAAAACATCAGCACGGGGATGGGGTTATCCGAACAACAGGGAAGCCAATGAGGTAGTAGCCGCAGACCCACAGCTCGCATTCTTCAATCAGCAGCCGAAGTCATTCTACCGTCTCGAGCGCGAGTGTGGAGATGACTTTGAACACCAACAGTCGGGTAACGTCACCCCCAGTCACGGCTGGGGGCATTGTGCACCACCACAACTTTGTCAAGACACAGTAGAGGCAGCCTTTTGCCTTCTGCTATGGCAGTAAGGGCAAGGAACCGATTCACGAAGGGACGGAGTTCCGCATGCCGGACCCCGGACCCACTTTCTTCAAAGTGGTAGTCGTCTGGTGGGGGAGGGGGCATCATGCCAACTGACGAGTTGTAGATGGTGTGCCTGGTTTGCAAGTTGGTAACACTTTCAGGTGTTGGCGGTTGCCCAGCAATGCAGGACGCAGCGCGGCGAAATCTTGATGGCTGGGATGTCAAGGGAGTAAGGGTCGTCCTCGCTGGTGGTGGCCCAGTTACCACCCGCGTCTGTAGGAATTGGGCTTTTGAGTCCATGGGCGGTCCGACCTACAGTGGCTTTTGTATTGTCCGCCGTTGGCTATGATACTCTACACGGTACACCATCCGAGTTGGTGGCCCCTCCATGTGATATTTGACCTTTGTGTGTACAACCCCTCTTCCATATTTCCTTTGCATGTTTTGTATAGTAAGTCGCGGGTCCTGATACACCCTCCTATGTTTTAACACTGTCCACCGTCCTGCTGCATTTTATTTTAACACCAGGTGGACGTTGGGGGAGAGTTTTTGTTTTATATATTTTCAGGTACTCAGGTGCGGTGAGTGTGAAAGATGGCCTTTGCGTGCGACTTTGGGTTGTGAGGTATTTTATCAGCTTGCAGATTTACCCGCAAAGCAGTCGTGACGGGTCCCAAACAGTGGAGTGCAAGTGGAGAGAGAATGTGGCCGTGTCTCGAGTGCCTCCCCGCGTCCTGTACACTTTGGATACTCAGATTCTTTTGACTGTTTTCGTTTAATGTGTAGCACCCATGCAGGTAGGCTATACCTTTAAAAGCGGTGTAGTCTTACTTCCATGGGACCTGGGTGAGTGTGTAACGAAACCAATTCTTTTAGTTAGTCTCAGTGCACGAGGTTGCAGCAACCTCGCAGAGTATAAGTTCCCCTTTTATATGTTGCACTGCACTAGGTTATATTATCACCTTTGCTACACACACATTGTTGTTGTTCCTTCTTAAGCCCACTGTAGGCTCAGGGACTCAGTATACTTCAGTACTGAGACTTAGCCATTAGGGCCTCAGTTTCCTTGTAGACACTACCTCCTCACTGCACCAGTGCACCTGGGAGCGCATGGCTTTGTGACGGGGACGCCCTGATCGTTGCTTGTCAGCACCGGTGCGAAGTCCCCTCCATGAAGGGGCCCATCGTGAAACCTGGGCTGGCATCGTCTCTATGTGGGAGTACCAGTTCGTCAGTCGTAGTGCATCGTCCAGGGGCATTGGCCTGCATTGGGCCGTGGCGTCGCAAGACAGCACATCTTGCGGCCCGGCCAATAGAGGCTGGGCTGGGTACACGATCTACTCCAATTTGTTTACACTTGCTCTGGCTTTCTCTTGACACAGGACAACTCCTAGCTGAGTGAAAGAGTGCATTAGTTACGCCAATTCAAAAGAAGGCCAGTAAAATGACAGCAAGCAACTATTGGCCAGTGAGTCTTACATGCATCCTATGTAAAGTCATGGAGAAGCTGTTGCAAGATCAGATGATGAAACACCTGCAAAGCAACAACATAGCAACTTTGATCAGAAAGGACAACATGGGTTCTTGCCAGGCCGATTGTGTATCACATAACTGCCTGAGGTCATGGATAACTGGACATATATCTGGATGATGGTGGCAGTGTGAAGACCGTATACATAGACTATCAGGTGGTGTGTGAATCTGTCCCACATCGTTGTCTCCCGGCAAAAATACATGCTTTCAGCTTCAGATGCAAAGTCCTCAAGTGGCTAAATTTTTCTTCACAATCACACAACAGAACGTCATCATCACTGGCACCCAATCACACAAGGTGCATGTGAGTAGCTCTGTCTTCAAGGGTTCAATGTTGGGCTGATTATGTTTGTCCTGTTCATTAATGACCTGCCAAGATACGAAGCTGTACCTGAACAGCGACACTGATGAAGGCCATCAGGATCTGGAAGTCTCAGTGAAGCAGACAAGGATCTTGGGGTGGTGATGGACAACAGGCTAGCATTCAAAGACCACGTAGCCCAGGCAACATCAAAGGCAGATTGTATCGTTGGAGTCATCTGCATGTCCTTTGACTATCTGATGGAGAAAACCTTTGTGCAGCCGTACAAGAGTCTGGTGAGACCCATCCCTGAATATGGACCCTGAAGATACTGTGCAGTGATATCGTAGACGTACAGCGCAGAGCCCCAAACCTTCTATACCACCTGTACAACAAAGCCAACCCTGAAAGGCTAAACATTCTGAAGTGGAGCATCATTACAATAGAGGTGACATGATCCGGGAATTCAAACACCTCCACAGCTTCTATGATGTCCTACAGCCAACTATCATACTCTTAGAAAAGGACTTGCGGGGTAACTCTGAAGCTCCACAAAGACAGATTCCGGCTAACAGCAGAGGAAACCTCTCCCAGTCTGTCATCTCAATCTAGAACAGTTTACCTGACTCAGGTGTCCCCATCAGTCTATGCCTTAGAGAGCAGACTTAATGATCACTGGAAAAACTTGTCATCCCCCATGCACTACAATGTCAGAAAATGTAAATACATAGCTTAGGCACGCATGTCACAAAGTAAAGTATCCGTTGTTAACCTCTGGCCTTTACACAGTCCCTCCCATTGAGACTAGTCAAGTCAAGTCATAGTGGTCCTTGTTAGTACGACTGACAAGCAGGAGCTTCCTGCATTGTCACTTCGTGCCCCGGCCTCAGCAGACTTTGTGGCACCAAAAAGTTACGTCGTGCGTCTGCCACTGTACTGCGGATTTCCACACGCTGCTGTCAAGTATATCATACAACACGGTGACAACACCAAGCCCAAGGTTCGGAAGCCTCATTAAAAGGCGTGTCCCGTGTAGAGGACAGTCATCCCTCTGCACGTAAAAGAACTCACCTAGTTTGAAAACTATAGCTAGTGGGATCCTCCAAAACACCCCTGGCTCAGTTGGTTACCTAACCTGCCAAACAAACAATGACCACACTGGAAATAAGAATTACATATATATGTACGCTTTCATGTGCTATTCTAGGAACATTAGTTCCTGAAGAATATTAATCAATCAATCAATCAACACAGGGTCATTAACAATCCCAGTTAGAATGACAGAGCTTTTTGTTCGCTGAATGGCCAAAGGGTTTAACGTACCTGACGTATGTATTATAGTCTTGCTGATAGAATCCTGTCAAACACATACTAATTAAAAGAAACATGGCATCAATGGCAGCCATCTTTGATTTGAAGGTCAAGATAAGGTCAAGTCATTAAGATGAAGCTGAAAATGGAAACAGTGATCCCTAAAAACCCCAGGGCCCAGGTATCACTCATTGATGTAGGCTCAAAAATATAAAAAAGGTATCATTTGTTTCATGTTGTAATTGGTGGCCATCTTAGATTTGAAGGTCAAAATAAGGTAAAATCATTAAAATGTTGCTGAGAATTGAAGCTGTGACGCCTCTAAACCCTAAAGCCCAGGTATTACGTACACATTGATGTAGGTTCAATAATAAAAAAATGCAAACTTCATGTTGTAAGTGACAGCCACCCTGGATTTGGAGGTCAAGATAAGGTCAAATAACTAAAATGATGCTAAAAATGAAATCAGTGACCCCTCTACACTCTAAAGTCTAGGTATTACATATTGATGTGGGTTCAAAACTAAAATATGTAAACTACACATGGTAAGTGACAGCCATCTTTGATTTAAAGGTCAAGATAAGGTCAAACCATTAAAATAATACTGGGAATGGAATCAGTGACCCTGTTAACCACAAACCATGTATTACACACCAATGTAGCTTAAAAAATAAAAAAAACATAATTTTTCACAATATGCCCGGCAGCCATTTTGAAAAACATCTAAAATGTCCTATTTCGGATTGGGTGATTGTGGGAAGACCTTTTTCTAGGATAGAGGGGCATCATATCTATTGAATAAAATCAAAAACAATTTCTTGCAATTTTTCCGAAAGTTGGGGTGCATTTCACCTTGTATGACTCCACTATAGTGGAGTGGAAACTGTGTTCCACCCAACCATAATCATCTCCTCTCCCCACACAAATTTTCAACAATATTCTGATGTGGTACATTATAGAATGGACAGATCAACACATTTGAAGATTCGCTTTTCAAAAGAAATCACACAGCAATGAAGCAAGTATAAGAAAACATTCGATAAAAATCATAGGATATTTAGTGATAAAAATCAAATGAACAAACAGAACCCAAAAAGAAGAACCCAAAGGAAAGAACTGGACTTGCAAATCCTTTTAGCACCCACTACACAAATATATACATGTAAATAAGCCCCAGCAAAATCTGACAGTTTCTGCTTCTTCCTCATCCTGCGCATGGTTAAAGCATTAAGGAGTTTCAGAAGTGATCACTTGACTCTTTTATTTCAATAGATATATGTAATTCAGAGAAACGTCAGATATTTCATGCATTCATAGCAAAGGGAAACTTCAAAATGGGCATGATTACTACTTTTATCAAGTGAATTTAAGGCAGAAATGGTAGAAAGTTTTTCAACAGACTACCACATAGCATGGCAACTATTTCAAAAAAACTTTAAATGAATTGCAAACAATCCTGAAATGATTGTATATTTAGAAATTGATAATCCCTAGTAAAGAATCAGATGATCAATTCTAGAAATGTAGCTGCAGTCACAAGCTATCAAATCACACCTTGCAGTGCTTGCCGCGTTTGCACACATTCCTGAGGAAGTCTCGGCAGATGTCGCTGCCACTGACACCTCCCGTCTTCTGCTCGACAACACCCCCACTGCCGGGACTGCTGTCCTCGTCACTCATCTCTTCAGTGGACAACCCCACGATGTCGCTGCCCCCACCCTCTCCTTCCCTGGGCGATGTGCTGCTGCCACCACCCATCGAGGTGAGTGCCGGCGGAGGCGGGAAAGGCGGGTGAGGTTGCAGGTGCAGGTGTTGGCTAAACTCCTTTATGCAAGAAACGTTATTGTCAACTGCTTGAAAAGTGAATTAATAAGTTATTTTCTGTTACAGTTTTAAAAAATGATAAACATAGGAGAGATACATGCACACGAGGACAAGCAGTAAAAACAAGGAAAAACAGCGTGTCTACACGTATGCACATTTCATTTAGCAATAGTAGGTCTGACCTGTCACAATAGGTAGACTGTAATTGAAATCTAATTTATAGACAACCACATGTTCACAGTGTCGGAGATGCATTGCTCTGAGCTACAAGTTTGTTCTAAGCGGATCCAATAAAATGAAGTCTAATGGTGTTTAAAGAACAGTGGCCTAATTATGATTTATCAGATATACACAGAGATTACAATGGCACGCACTGTTAGATCGAGATTTTAAGGTGTCCAATTTAGGTGGGAAAGTGAGAGCTGAGGGGGTCATGTTCTCGGGTTTCACCCAACCCCACCCACATTTTGGATCACATAGTGTCATGCGAGACTAATCACCTGAATTGTTGTCTTAACCACAATAAAGATGAGCGTGTATAAGCCTAGTTTAAGCACTTAGCATGCTCCAGTGCATGAGTCAGTGTCAGTGTTCATTATAGGGCTCATTATTGCAACAGACATCAGAGCTAATACTCAAACTGCTGCAAATCATGACTGGAAGTGATCAGTCAAGTAATTACTTAGATTTAACAGAAGAAGGCAGTCCTTCTATGAGTTAAAAGCATTCAGCAATTTTGGGCTCTCAACATCACTATACTATTAGGCTACTTACAAGAGGTTCATTAACTGTATTGGTGAGGAGAGACCAATTGCAGACAATAGAGAGAAACTGTTTCCAATGCTAATCCTACTGCACAATGGCAGCAGATAACTGAATGCTTACCAATTGTGTCTGACTGAGAAAATTCCTAATACAAGCAATATACCCAGCAGAATGGCCATGATAAACAACACTCAGCACATTCACACCATATGGATACAAGTCAAGTCAAAGTCAAAATTCATTTATTATACTGACATGTAGTAAAGGTTGCAGTTCAGGCAATGGCGGCAACGGTTGCACCGTTGCCTAGCAACGGTCATTATCACAGCCTGAACTACATAGCAACAGTAGTTAACATATGCAACTTTAAAACTTATAGGTAGCAGATAAAACACAAATCACAAATCAATAAAATTTATAGGTAGTAATGGTTGTCTAGCGTCGTTATCACTTGCTGAACTGCATAGCAACAGTTGTTAACCGCAACTTTAGAATTTATAGGTAGCAAATAAAACACAAATCACAAATCAATAAAATTAGAAAACAACAAGTGAAAATTCATTGTTGCCATCCATGTTGACTCAACGATGTCAAAGGTCTAAATGATGGTTAGCTTGTTGGATATTGACATAAGTAGGTTTTTGAGCCCAAGAGTCTATTATATTGGCACCCCTCGCTGAAATGCGCTGTTTTAAGGCTGGTACGTCATTTTAACGTTCAAAAACCAGCTACCAAAAATATAGGACAATAGTGAGTATCTGCTGCTCACACGGCAAGAATAAGTATGGTTTGTGACTTTCTAACAGGATATTTGATATTGCTTCAAATGTTGGACCACAGATATGGTGCATTGCAAAAGTCACGTAAAGCTGGTCTCTCTATGTAGTGTGTTTCTTTGAAAACGAATAGGATGTTTTTGTGAACTATGCAGATTCTTTGCTGGTCCCGGTAAGAAACAGCTCAACTTTAAATACATTTCCACTCAATAATGGTGTAAGTAAACATCTTGTAACATAGAAAAAAACATCTTGTATGAATAAATCGGATTCAGCAGTCAATTTTACAATAGTCATGAATTTCTATGAAGAATTACCGAATTTTAAAAGCCCTATAATCTTGCAAAATCGAATTCCATTTGCCCCATAAGTGGCCACAAAAACGTGTCTCATTTCTCTTGAATCGGACCTCAAAAATATATATCCAAAAGTCTAATAATTTCGCCCTACTCGTTGAAACTGTTGCCTTTTTAGGCTAGTATGTCATTTTTACGAACCAATCTAAGTTAAACGTTCAAAATTACGTCACACATTTCAAACAATGTCATTGCTATTGTCGACATGTGAACAAGAAAGTTTAGCAAGTTTTTTGTCATCTCAAAACAAAGAGTATTAAATAGATTTTATTTGTATTAAACATTACAAAACTAATAAATAGAAAATGCTCAGTATATTGATGTCTCAAAACTGGAAAACATTCTGACGATTCTTTTATCAAATAACTAGACATTGGGCCAGTTGATATAGTTCGAACAATGTTTAAGCCATCAATAGTAACATGTTCTTCATTTTCAAATTGTTCTGGAATTTTGGTTTAAAGCAAAAGCATTCTGGAGTTACAATTTTGAAATCATCTATGTTATGTATGAAACACGGACATGTTGATTCCAATCCTAAAATCATTTCTTGAGCATCAGGTCCATCAAAGGTGTAGTATTTGGGTCTTGCTTTCCTGGCTTCTGCTGCACAAACGTCTTTGCTGGTAAACCAACTTTTGACACGCCCTTGTACAGATTGATCTTCAGACCATATCCATACAAATCTGTACAATGCATGAATGTCTTCCTTTGTCAAGCTGACGACCAACTCATTGAGATTAGCTTCTTTGCAAGCATTTACAAATCCGTTAAAAATGATGAACCACCTTTGATTATGTGCAACTTCAGTTCCTCTGCATTATTGTATTTCTGTGCAGGTACAAAGGAGTCATAATACCATC